>PVHP010000323.1:49057-124573 GCA_004024765.1 Zapus hudsonius | reverse complement strand
TCACTGAATCCTTTCTTTTTCAACTGTTTGTATTGGGTTTATTTTGGGGTGTTTTTTGTTGTTGTTGTTGTTTGGCGGGGGTGGGGGGAGAGTGGTGACAAGAGTCTCACTGTGTAACCCTTGTTCTTGGAGCTTACTAGATAGACCAGGCTGGCCTCATCTCGAAGCAGTTCTCCTTCCTCTCTGTCTCTCAAGTGCTGGCACCATAGGCATGTACCACCACACCCTGCAAAAGTCTTTGTTTTCATTATATTCTGCTTTAACAAACATGCTTTTCTGCTTATAAATACAGTTTTTAAAAATCTGTTAGACTATACATGTTAGCGTTATATTTTTATAGTGTTATTTAGTCTTTTGGTTAAACATCTTTTATGTATGGAAATATATCCCTAAAATGGTGTAATATTTGTGTTATTCTATATTATTGGTCTTTAATTAAAGATTCAGCTTCTCACCAAAATATTTCAAAAGATTTTTGTGACCTCTTATCCTTCATGAAATAGAGTATTTCCTAGGTAATGATTAAATGTCTCAGGAAAACTAAATTCAAAATTAGTAAGACAGGAAGGAGGCGGGATGTGGTGAGAGGAGACCATGATCATATGCATGAAGATTATCAATAAAAAGTTGGCTTTTTTATTAGCCAGGCAGGCTTGAGGATAGCATCTTAGCATATGTGAAGCCCTAGGTTCAATCCCCAGCGCCCCCATCCCCTGGGGGAAAGTGGTAAGAAAAGACCTCAAGTGAATGCTGGCTCTTCTACAGGACAAAAAAGTCCAAGGGGGGAACCCAAGGCTAAGGTTAGAACGCCAAGGGGACAAGTAGTCTCTTGCATCTTGTACATGTGATGCTCACCTTTATGCTCACCTGTTTCTTAAATTACTCCACAGAACGGGAAGCAGAAGAAAAGGAAAAATCAAATGAGGCAAGTAGCATTCATTGTCAGTAAGGCATGAGCTTCTGCAACTGAAGGAATAGATTATGGTCCTGGGTTCTTTATCAGTGCCTCAAAGGATTGGGCCAAATGAGATTTACAAGTTCACAACTATTTGGTTTTCCTGTGAAAAGTTATACTGTAATCCTTCCATTTCTTTTATATCCATACCTAAAAAACAAATGTGTCACCTAGGCCTGTGGCACAGGCCTCTGACCCCAGAGCTATTCAAGAGACTGAGGCAAGAGGAGTAAAAGGCCATCCTGGCAACTTAGTGAGGCCCTGTCTCAAAGAGAAAAGGACTGAGGCAGTGACCAGCAGCCCAGGTTCCCTCCCTGCTGCGGGGAAGGATACCATGACACCTTCAGTGCTCAGCAGTGCTGCTCGCTGCTTAGCATCGGAACCTATTACAGCAAGAGCATTTTTCATGCTCCCAACCTCTCGTGAATAAAACAGATTAACTGTAACTAGCTACCCAAGTGCAAGCACCACCACACCTCACACAAATGTGCTGGGGATCAAACCCAGGGCTTTGAATACGCTAGGCAAGCACTCTACCAATGAGATATTTTCCCAGCCTAGAGTGCTTTTTAAATCCTAATAATTTCTATAGATTTTAAATAACTATTTAATAAAAGATTTCTGTTAAGAACTTAATGTAATGATATTTTTAAAAAGTATTTATTTATTTGGTGGTAGAGACATGCCATGGCTCTAGTGTGGTGAGCAGAGAACACCTGAGTCGTTCGTGTTCATCCTTCTTTGAAGCAGGGTCTCTTGCCACTGCAACTGAATGTCAAAATAGCTGCCCATGATCTTAGGGTTCTCCTGGCTCTGCCTCCCATTGGAATCACAGCTGCAGGGGCTACTTTGTATCTGACTTTATGAAGGTGTTAGGGAATTGAACCCAGATTAACAGGCTTTGCAAGCAAGCACATTTAACTGCTAAGCCATTTCTCTGGCCCCTATAATGATGCTTTTGTAAGAAGTAAGACCCAGGAGCTGGTGAGATAGCTCAGTATCTGCCTCACAAGCATGAGGGCCTGAGTTTAATACCCAGTACCCAGCTGAAATACTAGGTGTGGTGGTATGCTCCATCATCACTGCGCTGGGGAGGCAAAAACAGGGGTGTCCGTGGGGCTTACTGGCTGGCTAGTTTGCCCTTCTAAGCAAGCTCCAGGCCAGTGAGAGACCCCATCTCCAAAAGAGGTGGACAGCATTCCTAAGGATGACACTGGAGCTTGTTCTCACGTGCTCACACAGCACGTGTGCAAACCAGACATACACAGTACACCACACACAACTAAAACGTCAAAGGCCTTGTAAATTAGAAGAGATGCTTATACTTAGAAGGTAGTTTTGAGGGTGACTGCTAAGCTATCCAAAACCACACATTGTCGTTTTAAAAGATCTGAATTTAGACATGGACATGGTGGCACACACCTCTAACTCTAACCCTGGCATTTGAGAAGTAGAAGCAGAAAGATCAAAATTTCAAGATCCATAAGTTCAAGGTACAAATGTTCAGAGTACATTGTGAGCTAGAGGCCAACTTGGGCTACATGAGACCCTATCTCTTGAAAAAAAAAAAAGTGATAGAAACTGAAATTTAATGAAAGTCATAAAAATTCAAAGCTTGAAGCTAGTAATTTCAAGAACTAGTATGAAATGGCATAGACAGTAACATGGAAGTCTTAAACTGTTTTTGCCCTGAATCATTTATTCATTGCCTGTTTTAGACAGAGTATCAAAGATAGACCATGACATCCCTGCTTCCAGAGACCCTGCTCAGGGATAGTTCTAGCATTATCGTTCTAAAGCTTGTGTGTTCATGTGGAGGAAGCATAGGAGGTAGCCCCTTGGTACTCTTGTCTTCTTGGGTATATTAAACCTTATTCCCCATTTCATAAATTTTCCTTAATTAGCCTTTTGCGAGAATTGCATAGGTAGAGGTAGAGTCATATGCTGAAAAGTCTGCTCTCTTACCCATGGGAAGAATAAGCATGGGCCTGATGATACCATATCTAGGTTCCTATGGAGAAGATGTGTCTTACAATCCTAGCCCAGATTTTTGACAAAACAACCTTATGACTTGCAGAATCTAAACTCTATTTACTAAGAGTTTAGTGAATAAAGCTCAAACATCAGTATACTTACTAAGTTTTATATTTTACCCGTGTCTTTCTTTAAAACTGTTGAGAATAACTCATTAATCATGATCTTGTACTCTTTATATAAATGTACATTGGTTTAACATCTTAATTTAACATCAAGTAATTTGTTTCTGTATTAAACTATCTCTCAATACATTGGTTCAAGTAAGAACTTATGAATCAAAATTAGAGAGTGAACAGAACTGTTTCTTCTCTGTTTCTAAATAAAATGTAGTTTTCTTTCAGAATGATAAGTGATTCCCTCATCCTCAAACCCACCTCAATTTCTAATGAAAAGTCTGTCTTATACTTTTTTTTTAAGATTCCCACTAAAAATATCGAAGGTCAGATGACACCCTACTATCCTGTGGGAATGGGAAATGGTACACCTTGTAGTTTGAAACAGAACCGACCCAGATCCAGTACTGTGATGTACATATGTCATCCTGAGTCTAAGCATGAGATTCTTTCAGTAGCTGAAGTTACAACTTGTGAATATGAAGTTGTCATTTTGACACCACTCTTGTGCAATCATCCTAAATATAGGTAGGATGTGCATTTAATATTTTAAAAATACAATGCACACGTGCTTCCAAGTGTTTTGTGCTTAGCCTTAATACTTTTTTCCTACGGAATAGGTTCAGAGCCTCTCCTGTGAATGACATCTTTTGCCAGTCACTGCCGGGATCTCCATTTAAACCCCTCACATTACGACAGTTGGAGCAGCAGGAGGAAATACTAAGGGTGCCCTTCAGGAGACATAGAGAGGTACGAGAATTAACTGATGGTCATTTCTCAGGGCATTGTTTCCAGATTTTGTAACATGTACCAGTGTACTAAAGATTTCTATAGGATGATAGTGGTATTTTGCTAGCCAAATTTTTAATTCTGATTCTTTTAATAATTTCAGTTTTTTCTCATACTTTTTAGAAACTGTTAATTATAGTCATAATTACCTAATATTTAAGTGTAACATCTTATTCATTACAGTTAAATTTTTACATAGTGTTTCCAACGATACTTTTTGAAAACAATAGACTCCAGCCCTGTTGTTTTGGTTTGGTTTGGGTTTTTTTGTTTTGTTTTTAATTTTTTTATCCATAATTTTTTTTCCATAATTAGATACATTGAATGAGCAAATATTGTGCTGATATTCCCATTGGGAATATCCCTCCCTGTCCCCAATCCACTGGGTATCCTCGGTGGGCACACTGGATCAATCCATGTGGTAAGGGGTTATGGATAGCACAGGAAGCAGCCAGGTGGCCCTTTGGGAGGGGGGTAATTTTTTTTTTTTTTTTTTGAGATAGAGTCTCTTGTACCTCCAGGCATATCAAAAACTCATTATATAGCTGAGAATGACCTTAAACTTTTATCCTCCTCTTCTGAAACAGGTCTCTTTGAGAGCTACAGACCTTTGTCTCAGCTTTTAGGAAGCTTAGCTCAGGAACAAAGGTGCCAAGCTGCCAGTGGTCACCAAAGCACTACTGAGTCAGTGGCTCTGGGTTCCTTGTCTCAAAAACTTTAATATTGTATGTATTTATTTATATATTTGCAAGGCAGAATGGGTGTGCCAGGGCCTGCAGCCACTGCAAATTCCAGCTGCACATAACACTTTATACATGTGGCTTTATGTGGGCGCTGGGGAATCGAACCCAGGTTGTCAGGCTTTGAGGCAAGCACCTTAACCCCTGAGCCATCACTCCAGCCCTCACAAACTTTAAGAATGAATCTCATGAACATGAAGAATGACTTTAAAAAGAACTAGCTGGGTGTAGTAGTACATGATTTTAATCCCAGCACCCAGGAGGCAAAGATAGGAGGATCACTGTGAGTTCGAGGCCAGCCTGGGACTAACAGAGTAAGTGCCAGGTCAGCCTGTGCTAAAGTAACATCCTACCTAAAAAAAAAACAACAAAAAAAAAAATTGAAAAAAAAAAACTTTATTACTGAGAAAAAGCAAGTTTCGAGAAAAAAAAGCCTATAGGAGAGAGGAAACAAACTTATTGTATAGAGCTGGAGAAATGGCTCAGTTAAAGGGGCTTGCTTGCAAAGCCTGATGGCCTGGGTTCCATTCCCTAGTACCCACATAAAGCCAAATGCAAAAGTGACACATGCACTCCCTCAAATAAATATTAAACAAAAGGAAAGAAAAAGTAACAAGAATTCTGAATAAGGGATAACAACTCATTGTTTGCCCACTGAATAATGTAACTCATTATGGACAATAAATATATATTTAAGAAAAAAAAAAGAAAAGAAAAAAAAGAATTCTGAATAAATTGCCACTGCGTGACTGTTGTATTTATAAAGCTTTCTGGCGAGGGAAATAAGGTGACCTTTAAAATGACTGGGCTGAGCTATGGAAAAGTATCGTTCTGGCCCAGCCATCAATCCCCACAGTGTTCATGTGTCTCTCTGTCCTGGTGACTGGGCAGGGCTGGGGGAGGGGAGCACACACCTATAAAGCTTTGTAAGGGAGAGGCAGAGGAGAATAAACATGAGAAACGGGCTTGGTGCGGCCAGCTGGCGACTACCAGCACTGACTTTACTGTTTCTGCCAGAGCTCTGGCCTCCCGCTTTCCTGGTCAGCTGCACAGCCTCTTTCTAGTGTCCCTGAGTTCACTGCTTTAACATTCATTTTAACTGTTACGTTCCCAAGTAGCTGCGCTGTAGCCAAGGACAGTGCAAGATTATGGACTCAAAGACTCCCTAGCAGCTTCTTTATTCTCGCATGGCAGACCTGCACCAGCTCACCTGGTTTCCAAGCTGTTTGAACAACTTGAGGTTTCCTTCAAGGACCTGTTCTTCTGGCATCCTTGCCTTTTTAAAATATTTTTATTTATTCATTTTCAAGCAGAGAGAGAGAGAGAGAACCAGGGCTACCACCTTGTGGGTCTGGCTTATGTGGGTACTAGGGAATTGAACAGGGGGCCTCAGGCACTGGAGGCAAGTGCCTTAACTGCTGTGCCATCTCTCCAGCCCTGGCATCCTTGCCTTTGAGCATACAGAATTTCTTTTTCTATTACCTTATCTGCTTCCTCTCGCCTCATAACTGTTAGTTATGCTTTAAGATATATCAGTTAGAATGCCCATCTTTGGAAAGGAATCAAGATTTCCAATGGATTACTCGAATTACTGTAGGAAGAAAAATGTTTCATTGCTGTTATGTTTTGTTCATGTGAGATAGCACACAGCAAAAGAAATGGTTATTTTACATATAGTTATCTTAAATAGGAGAGCAGAAAAAATCTAGGCTTCTTTACTTTGGGGATCTCTAGTTCGTACCATGATGTTTGGCATCGTTGTGGGTATTTAGCAGTGGTAAACACTTTGCTGTAAGGTCCATGTCTTCCTTTCCCTGAGCATGTCATTGTGAATGCTGCAACCAACACTCAGCATCTGACAGAGAAACCTGATCTTAATATTAATTCCACAGCTTGATTGGGAGTGGGTTTTTGTTTGTTTGTTTTTTTTTTTTTGTTACCCCAGGTTCAAAGCCAGCCTGAGAATTATTTCATCTGTTTTTATTATATCATATGAATAAATTTAGAAAGTAATGAACTTTATGATTTTGTTTTGTTTTGTTTTGGTTTGGTTTTTCGAGGTAGGGTCTCCCTCTAGCCCAGGCTGACCTGGAATTCACTATGTAGTCTCAGGGTGGCCTTGAACTCATGGTGATCCTCCTACCTCTGCCTCCCGAGTGCTGGGATTAAAGGCGAGTGCTGGGATTAAAGTCGTGCGCCACCACGCCCGGCTTGAACTTTTTGACTTTTCAAACTCTGTTACAAAAACTGCTGTCCCACCAGGCTTGGTAGCTCAAGCCTGTGATCGCAGCATTTGGGATGCAGAGATAAGGATTTCAAGATTACTGGCAACTACGTAGCTAATTTGAGGCCATCCTGGGCCACATGAGACTCTACCTCAAAAAACAAACGAATGGGGAGGGGAGGAATTGGAGAATTTGGGATAACAACTCATGGTTTGCCCACTAAATAATGTAACTCATTATGGACAATAAATTTATATTTAAAAAAAAAAAGAATCATTTTCCTTATAAGAAAGTGAATGCTCAGGCTGGAGAGATGGCTCAGCGGTTAAAGCACTTGCCTTCACTGCCTAAGGCCCTAGGTTCAATTCCCCAGGACCCATGTATTCCAGACCCACAGGTTGTGGTCCTGGTGCACTCGCCCTCGCTCGCTTGCGCTCTCTCTCTCTCTCTCTCTCTCTCTCTCTCTCTCTCTCTCTCTCTCTCTCTCTCTGTATTTCCTGCTTGAAAATAAATAAAATATTTTTAAAAAACAAAAGAAAGTGGATGCTATCCCTCCACAAGAAGCAGTAAAGGGTCATGCCTTCCCTCCTGCTGTCTTCCCATTGTGTCAGCTGTAGGTTTGTCTCTGTAGCTTTATTATTTTGCTCTGTTTAACCCTTACGTAGGTGACATGTACTCTAGGTTATTAGTCTATGACCTTAACTCCTTAGGAGTCACGGCAGTTTCTGCTTCACTTTTAACATTACCACTTAAGATAGTACCAGGAAATGTTATTTAGTTAGAAATTATTTTTTCACTAGGCTCTGGATATGGATAGAATTATACAATAAAAGTCTTAAGATCCTTTCTTGCTTTCTATTTTTCCCTTTCTTCCCGTGAATCTGTTGTTCTGGCACTTTCATTGATTGGGTCTCTACTAAAGTGAAGTTTCCTTCAGGGCAGCAGTGAGATTCTGCTACACCTGAGGAATTGTAATCGATAATCATAATCATTCCTACCCAGTTCCTTTTGCCATGCTTGCTAGGTTTTCCTTTAATAACCACTTCTCCAAAGTTGAACGTAGGAACGCAAAGTTTAGCAGGAAATAATAATAAGACAAAATATACGAAATGGGAACTACCCTGTATGTTCAGGAGGGTCCCAGATCTATAACTGGTAGATTGAACTAAGATGAATCTATAGCTTTCTCTCTTCACCTTCTTAAACATAAAATTAAGTTACGGGCTAGAGAGATGGCTCAGTACTTAAGGTGCTTACCTTCAAAGCCTAATAACCCAGGTTCAGTTCTCCCTTACCCATGTAAAGCCAGATGCACAAGGTGGCACCATGCATCTGTGGCTGGAAGCCCTGACACACCCATTCTCTCTGTCTCTCTTTATATATCTCTTTACTTGAAAATAAATAATTTTTTTAAAATTAAACAAAGCCAGGCATGGTGGTGCAAGCCTTTAATCACAGCAACCAGAAGGCAAAGGTAGGAGGATCGCTGTGAGTTCGAGGCCACCCTGAGACTACATAGTGAATTCCAGGTCAGCCTAGGTTAGAGTGAGACCCTACTCCGTAAAACCAAAAAAATAAAATAAAATAAAAAACCAACAAAAAATAAAAATAAAAAGAAACCACATATTTTAAAAAATTAAGTGAAAAGTTTCACTTTCTAATTGTTTACATTTTTCTTATTTTTTTCAATATTTATTCATTTCCAAACAGATACAGAGAGGGAGAGAGAGAGCCAGGGCCACCACCTTGTGTGTCTGGCTTATGTGGGTACTAGGGAATTAAACCTGGGACCTTAGGCACTGGAGGCAAGCGCCTTAACCGCTGAGCAATCTCTCCAGCCCATGTTTACAGTTTCAAATAATAACTGTTATAACCAGGAAAAAAATGGCATGAAATCCTATAAACATTTCTGCTTAATTTTAGGAATATTTGCAGTCATCTAAAGAAGAGAGGTTTCCAGCCATCCACAAGCCTATTGCTCTTGGCTCTCAGCCAATGCTCACTGTTGGAACAACCCACATATCCAAGCTGACAGATGACCAACTCATCAAGGAGTTCCTTAGTGGAGCTTACTGCTTTCATGGGGTGAGAAGTGAAACTTTTGTGGCAATATTCATGTACTATTTAATACTTTGCATGTGTCTGACTAATGGGCATTAAAAACAGTGAACAAATGGTACTACAGAGAAACGGCAAGGTCCTGCCACACCCAGTAGACATTCTCTTCCTATGGTCTCATACCCCATCATCCCTCTGTAGTCTAACCCAAAGCCTTTATATTCTCTCTCCTCAATGTAAAAACTTGACCTTTCCTGTGGCAATCATATATGATTCTGTTGATGGCGGGAATGGATATCAGTGATAGCATTTACAATTCAAACTTGAGCTAATGTTTAAAAGGTAAAAATTTGCCCGTAAACATTAGGAACTGTGGAAAACACACTCATAAGTGGAATATTTTATATTTTTTGTCCTACTTTTACCAAAGCAGTGTAGCAGTTATCCTGTGTATTTATCTTGTATCTCCTAGTGATTTCTAATTTTCACCCTTGTATATATTCCACAGCTCTCCTGTGGCAGTGGTACATCATTCCCTAAACCACTTTTTCTCTCCTGCAGGGTGTTGGCTGGTGGAAGTATGAATTCTGCTATGGCAAACATGTCCATCAGTATCATGAGGTACAGAAAAGATCCAGATGTCACCACACCACTAGAGACGAGTTTGCTTGTCTTACTGCTGGGGCTCAGATGCAGGGCCTCACACCTGCTACACAAGCATTCTAACTCTGAGCTCCGTCCTTCATCCTGGATTCAAACTTTTAGTATCTTATGTGAAAAAAAGGAGAATACTAATGCTTTCAGTTGTGAGATGGTTTTAATATGTAACTACTAGAGTATCTCCACTTCTGGAAACTAGAAAACATCTTGTGAATAGGCAGTCACCTTGAAGAAACATTGCTTGTTAATGCTCATGCTGTATTTCTGTGAGCCTGATACAATGACAGGCTATGGGGCTATTCCACTTTAGCTTTAGTTAGAACATCTTTAAGTTGATAAAATGAATACTAAGGTAGTACATTAAGCCAGGTGTGGCGGCACATGCCTTTAATCCCAGCACTTGGGACGAAGAGGTAGCCTGAGACACATAGTAAATTCTAGGTCAGCCTGGGCTAGAGTAAGACCTACCTCGGGAAAAAAAAAAAAATCAGATTGTACATTAATAGCAGAATCAGTATCAGTAAAATTGAGAAAATAGGGCTGGGAGATGGCTCAGCAGTTAAAGGCACTTGCTTGCAAAGCTTATCAGCCCAGGTTTGATTCCCCAGGACCCATGTAGAGCCAGATGCACAGAGTGGCACATGTGTCTGCAGTTTGCAACAGCTGGAGACCCTGGTGCACCCATTCTCAATCTCTCTCTGCTCATAAATAAATAAATGTGATTTTTTTAAAGGTTCAAAAAAATTGAAAAAGTATACCAAGTTTCTCAGCTCAAAGATGTACCATTTCATCTAAATTTTTTTGGTTTGGTTTGGTTTTTGGACACAAGGGTCTCCATGTAGCCCGGGCTGACTTTGAACCCACTATATAGACAAGCTTGGCCTTAATAAATGACCGTGTGACTGCTTCCAACAGCTCCTTGCAGTCCTTAATGGAAATTATAAGTAGTACACGGATAATACTATGGTTGTCTGTACATGATGTTCTAAGATGGATCATCCTGGCATAGGTCCACTCACAAGCCTCATTTAAATTATCTAAACTGGGCTGGAGAGATGGCTCAGTGGTTAAGGTGCTTACCTGCAAAGCCTAAGCACCCAGGTTCAATTTCCCAGTACCCACACAAAGCCAGATGCACGAGGTGGCACGTGTCTGGAGATGGTTTGCTGTGGCTAGGGGCCCTGGCGTGCACCTGTTCTATCTGTGCACACTCCTAATTATCTAAACTAAATGAGGCAACTGAAGCTATTGTCTTAAACCTTCCAAGCTTCATGTAAGTGTTCTTCATACTTTTCCATTTATTCCTGCTGCTTTGTAAGTGTTTATTAATTTGGTGGGTGAAGTGGGAACCAAAAGTCCTGCTGTGAAGCCCAGGCTAGCCTTGAACTTGTGGCAATCCTCCTACCTTATCCTTTCATGTGATGGGATTGTAGACATTCCCACGACATACATTAATGCAGAAAAAAAGGATAAAGTACCATCTAACTATTATTAGCTTAGATAATATGTAATAACTTTAACTGAAGGAATATATGCCAGAAATTTAAAATGAAAGTTAGTTGTAAGCCAAGCGTGGTGGCTCACAGCTTTAATCTATCACTCAGGAGGCTGAGGTAGGAGGATCAGCAGGTGAGTTCCAGGTCAATCTGAGCTAGAGTTAGAGTATATTTTTGCCAGTGTATTGGATATATTTCCTGTCTCAGAAAGCAACAACCAAAAGTCAATTATTTCTGCTTTCATTCCATGTTCCCCAAATTTTTGGGGGGGAGAGGGGCTTGGTTTTCAAGTAAGGTCTCACTCTAGCCCAGACTGACTTGGAACTCACTCTGTAGATCCAGGGTGGCCTGGAATTTACAGCTCTCCTCCTGCTTCTGCTTCCCACTTGCTGGGATTAAAGGCATGCACCACCATGCCCGAGTTCATTTACCTTTCTACAAGAAGAAACAAATGCACACATGTACTTGTTGGTAGAGCCTTTTTATTTTCTGGAGGGAATGTTGCTCTGCATTTGTTCCTTTCACCTAATGTCTCAGAGATCTTTCTACATCTGCAACAGAGCAAATATCTAGAATTATGTCAGTGTGTCAACCAGCCTTTTTTAGTTTTGCTATGATAGGTTTTTGCTTTTTTTAATTTATTCATTTTCAAGCAGAGAGAGAGAGAGAGCACGTACCAAGGCCACCAGCTTGTGGGTCTGGCCTATGTGGGTACTGGGGAATTGAGCCCTGGGCCTTAGGCACTGGAGGCAAGTGCCTTAACCGCTAAGCCATCTCTCCAGCCCTGCTATGATAGTTTTATGTGAGTCAGAGGACAACTTTGGGGACACCTTGTCCTGTGAGGCAGAGTTCCTCGCTCTGAATCTAGCTCGACTGCAGTTCTTTCCTGCACTTTGGGATCTGTAGTCTCCTTCCCATCTTCAGTGCTTGGATCACAGGTGCCTGGCTTCTGGCACGAGATCTGAGGGTGGAACTTGGGTCTCAGGCTTGAGCAGCAAGCACTGTCCACTGAGGCACTGTCTTAACTCCAGCTCAGGCTGATCTGGAACTCGGTCTATAATCTAATTATAGATTGAGAAATCAAATCCAGAGAGTGCCTGGCAGTAGCACCGAACTGTCCTGAACTCATGGCAATCCTCCTGCCTCAGCCTTCTAAGTGCTGGGATTAAAGGCGTGCGCCACCATGCCAGGCTTCTACGCACTTTTTTTTTTTTTTCAGATTTTTCCTCTAACATTCTCCCTGCCAGCATGTCTCCTTTCAGCCAAAAATGTAATCACATATATTTACATAGTGAACTCAGGTCAGCCTGGGCTAGAGTAAGATGCTACCTCAAAAAAACAAAAAGAAAAAACAAGAACAAAATCTGCAGAAACGAATTGATGTGGCTGCCAGGAGCAGGAGGGTGAGGTATGAGTCACAGTAGCTGCATCTAGAGACTCACTGAGTTTGATTAACACCTAGAACACAGAGGAAGGTGGGGACCAGGGCTCATCGGAGGGTCGGGACGTGGCCTAAGTGTCTGATGAAGTCATGCATGTGACAAATACGTTCTCCTGTATTAGGACAAGGATAGTGGGAAAACCTCTGTGGTTGTGGGGACATGGAACCAAGCAGAGCACATTGAATGGGCTAAGAAGAACACTGCCAGAGCCTACCACCTTCAAGACGATGGCACCCAGTCAGTCAGGTAACACTGCTTGCCTTTGGGACTGAGTAGAAGGGTTTTTAAATGCAAAATGTGACAACTGCAAAAAAAAAAAAAAAAAAAAAACAGGTAAACCCTGGGTCAATATTATTTCAGGAGGCATCTGAAAGATTAGTTTTCTTAGGAGGAAGCAGCAACCCAGTGTAAGAGTTAACAGTACAGTTCCTCGAGTCTGGTTTCCTGGATCCAACTGGTCACTAGTCCTGCCCTTGTTTCTCTAAGCGAGCTGTAGGATCTGAGGTTGTTTATTTACTCACTTATTTGTACATTTGTCAGTGTGTGTTTGTACACCAGGGTCTCTTGCTGCTGTAAACAGACTCTGGGCACATGTGCAACTTCTGCATCCAGCTTTCCATGGATGCTAGGGAATTGAACCTGATTTGGTAGACTTTATAAGCAAGCACCTTTAACTGCTGAGTCATCTCCGTGTATAATCTGTTTAAGCCTCGCTTATTAATGGGGTTATCAGGACTTTAAGGTGAGATAATTTATGTAAAAGACAGTGCCCGGCAAGGTAGAGCAGGTAGTAACTGTCCATTGCTGCTGCCGCTGCCAACAACAGTGCTGCTTTATCAGTAATGGCAGAGATGTGACGAGCAGGCTGTGTTCTTGGTGTTTGGTTATTGCTGTCATTTTGAGGCAGGGTCTCATACAGCTCAGGCTGGCCCAGAACTCGCTATGTTGCCAAGGATGATCTTGAACTTCAGATCCTCCTGCTTCCACCATGTAAGTGTCAGGATTACAGGTGTGTGTCACTACACCTGTTTATGCCCTGCTTGAGAATAAACTTAATGCTTCATGCATGCTAGGCAGGCTATATCCCCAGCTCCAGTTATTTAATTCTATTTAAATAGATTCTGACATTTCCCTTTGTTAAAGTGTGTGTGTGTGTGTGTGTGTGTGTGTGTGTGTGTGTGTGTGCAGATGCATGCGCACATGTGTGCACATACATGTGCAAGTCAGAACAATCTCGGGTGTCACTCCTCAGGTATGCCACCTCTTTTTGAAACAGGGTCTTGCTGACCTGGAAGTCACCAGTTAGTCTAAACTAGCTCCCAGCCAACTCCAGGGATCTGCTTGTCTCTGTCTCCCGGTGCTAAGATTACAGCAGGTGCAGGCCATTGTGCTGGCACTTTACATGGGTGCTGGGACCCAGATTCACATCCTCAGGTTTGCAAGACTGTTGTATTTTACTCAGTTAAGTTTATGCATATATTTTGTATTTATTTGCAAGCAGAGACACTAACAGAGAGAGGAGAGAGAGAGAGAGAGATGCATGTGCCACTTTGTGCATCTGGCTTTACATGGGTACTGGGGAATTGAACCTGGGTCATTAGGTTTTGCAGGAAAGTGCCTTCAGTGCTGGGCCATCTCTCCAACCCCATTACTCAGTAGAGCTTAAATTCTTCATTCTTGTTCCTTTTCAGGTGTTATTTTTGTCCTTCCTAGAACAGATCATCTTGAGAGATTGTTTTCAGAATTTGCTGACACTTGAGGCTGACCAACGTCAAAATCAGCCGAAATAAGATACAGATATTTGGGCTGGGTTATAGGTCAGTTTGTGTGGTGCTTGTACAGCAAGCATAAAGCCCTAGGTTCAGTCCCCAGAACCACATAACTGGGTATGATGGCATACACCTGTACTTCAGCACTTGGGAAGGGGAAGCTGGAGAATCAGGAGTTCATAGTCATCCTGGGCTACTTAGCAAGTATGAGGCCGGCCTGTGCTATGTGAGATCCTGTCTCAAAAACAAAACAACAAAAAGATACAGTTATTTAAGTGTTCTAATGTACTAAGCAGAGTCTTTCAGGCTTATGTATGTTGCATGCAGAAGTAATTTATGGCTTTATGGGCAACAAGTATTGAAGCCTAGAACTTCATGACTAGCAGCATTAAAGCTTTTCCTTGGATATTCAAGATTTACAGCTGGGCTGAGACTTGCCTCTTGCATTACTTATAAATTTTTTTAAAGAAAATTTTAATGTGATAGGCTTGGTGCACACCTTTAATCCCAGAATTTGGAAGGCAGAGGTAGGAGGATCACCATGAGTTTGAGGCCAGCCCGGAACTACAGAGTGAATTCCAGGTCAGCCTGGGCTAGAGTGAGACCCTACCTTAAAAAACTAAAAATGATAATAATAATAACAATAGTAATTGTTTCACTAACAATATGCTGGACTGAGGAGCTAAATAACTTAAGAACCTTTTTGCTTTTGAGACAGGATGTTGCTGTGTGGCTCGGGCAGTCCTGGAACTCACAGCAGCCGTCCTGCCTCACCCCTCTTGCATTAACCTGTTGATATAAAAGTAATCTGTAGCTGGGCGTGATGGCGCACGCCTTTAATCCCAGCACTCGGGAGGCAGAGGTAGGAGGATTGCCGTGAGTTCAAGGTCACCCTGAGACTACATAGTGAATTCCAGGTCAGCCTGGACTAGAGCGAGACCCTACCTCAAAAAAAAAAATTCCTAAAAGTAATCTGTAAACTAAAGACATTATTATTTAGAAAGACAGTAGAAAGTTTCTCTAATTTGTATTTTCTTTGTAGAGTCTGAAAGATTGAGTCTGTATTAATCCTACAAACGCTGGTCATCCTCTCAACCTGGCCATCACAATTAGTCTGAATTAATGAGACTCTAATAAAGTATGTGTGTGTTTTACCAATTCAGGATGGTGTCACATTTCTATGGGAATGGAGATGTTTGTGATGTCACTGACAAGCCAAGACAGGTGACTGTAAAGCTAAAGTAAGTCCAATCATCCGATCGTGCTTTCTGCCTTTCTTCTTCACCTGCTTCTTAGCCATGTTTCAGATGAGCACAACATGTAGCTATGAGTAACTATTAAATGATGTGGGTGCATCTGAGTGGAATTTTGGTAGCTGAAGAAGGAAACAAAAGTGATCTTGTTTTATATGGTTTCAACTCTGTTCCAGGTGTAAAGAATCGGATTCTCCTCATGCTGTCACTGTGTACATGCTAGAGCCTCACTCCTGTCAGTATATCCTCGGGGTAAGTAAAATGAAAATAATCAGAAATTCAGTTTGGGAGCTGGGGAGATAGCTTGGTCGTAGAGCAATTGCCTAGCATGAATGAGCCCCTGGATTCCATCCCCAGTACCGCAAAAAAAAAGAAAGAAAGAAAATATTCTGGACAACATTTGAATTTTTTGCATTACTTTTACTAGTTTCTAAGACTTAATATGTCTGTGTTATTTATCCAAGTACTGCAGTATGTAGTCTCAGGCTGGCCTCATGTCATGGTGATCCTCCTACCTCTGCCTCCGGAGTGTTGGGATTAAGGGCCTGTGGCACCATGCCCAGCCATTACAATTTTTTTAATAGGGGCTCTACCCCCTCCCGCCTTCCACATGGCAGGAGCTCTCTGTATTTACCTCTTTCCTTCTCCTTTTTTTCTTTTTCCAAACAGTATTTATTAAAAGATAAATGCTAATGAAAATACTGAGTACTTTGTTTTCTTTTTTTTTCTCTTTCCTCCTCTTAATCTAATAGTCTCTCTAAACCTCAAAAAAACAAAAATATTTTTAAATAAACTGGGCTTTAATCCCAGTGCCCGGGAAGCAGAGGTAGGAGGATCAATGTGAGTTTGGGACTACTTAGTGAATCCCAGGTCAGCCTGGGCTACAGTGAG
Source organism: Zapus hudsonius (assembly GCA_004024765.1). Classification (NCBI taxonomy): domain Eukaryota; kingdom Metazoa; phylum Chordata; class Mammalia; order Rodentia; family Dipodidae; genus Zapus; species Zapus hudsonius. The sequence goes on along the minus strand of PVHP010000323.1, from coordinate 108,145 downwards.
ACACCCTACCTCAAAAAAAAAATTAAAATTGAAATTAAAAATTAAAATTTAAAAGAAGCTTAATTTATCTTGGCATGGTAGCACATGCCATCCAGCACTTGGGAGGCTGAGGTAGGAGGATCGCCAGAAGTTCAAGACCAACCTGGGCTATAGAGTGTGTTCCAGGTCAGCCTGGATTAAAGTGAGGCCCTAACTCAAAACTCACAAAAAAATGCTTAATTTGTACCAAGCAGCAAAAGGCCATGGTGCGTGCCCATTCTCTCTCTCAAATAACTAAGTAAATAAAAATTAAAAAGAAACTATTCCTCTTATTAACTTTGTAATAACAATTGTTGCCATTTAGGTGGAATCTCCAGTGATCTGTAAGATCCTAGATACGGCTGATGAAAATGGACTTCTTTCTCTCCCCAACTGAAGGATGTTCAAGTTGAAGGAAAAAGATCACTGAAAGTCATGATTTCTTCCTGGCCATGTGACTCATTACAGAGTTCTCAACCACTGGAGCTCACCTAACAGATCGTGTAGAAGGACTGCCAACCACTTTGTGAATATGGATGTGTATATAAGAGGCTACTGATAAACTTCTAAGGCAGACATTTGTGTCCCTGTTTTCGTTTTTGTGTCTTATGAATTGATTGTGTTTTGTCTTTGCTTGGATAATGGGATTCCAAAATAAATCTGATCCAAGCAATTTAGAGTCAGCCTATTCAAATGCCATCATCATTGTACTTATCAAAGATTTTTTAATAATAAACTTATTGTGTAAATTACAGTATATATAACTAATGAAATATAGTGAAGAAAGAAGTTAACAGAAGATTAAATGGTGACCATGTACAATATGTAAATTTCAGTGCCTGAAATCCTTTCAATAAATGTTGATGTAGCAGCTCTTCCCTGGCAGGCACATCGCAGAAAGTCACACGTGGGTTTTCTTCACGTTCATTCTCAAGAAACTTCCTTGTGACAGGTTGCTTCTCTCCTCAGACTCCTCTCTTTCTTCTCCATGAGTGTGATCGTGCTTTGGACAGCTGGCGGGTTTTCTCTAACATAATGTGCTTTGTTGTAACGAGACACATTGTGCCGGCTTCCACGTCCCTGCATCCGAATACTACAGATCTAAGTTCTGGAGAGCTCTACAGCACTGTATTTATTTCTAAGAGAATAAAATATTCACGCGCAGTGTTGTCATGTAGTCACTGGCAGGTGCTTCCATTCTCTACTTTCTCCATCATCCTCTTGCACATGGCTGAGCATGCCTGTCTGAGCAGGGACAGAAAAGTGGCCCTAAGGGCTGGAGTACAGTGTAGCTCATAGACAGAGCACCTTAGCATGCAAAAGCCCAGCACCAAAAATAAAAAAGTAATTTAAAAACCGAGTAAGTGGGCTCGCACCTCTATTCCCAACACTGGGGAGGCAGAAGAATTGGAACAAGTTCAAAGACAACCTGGTCTACATAGCCTACCAGATGAGACCCTGTCTTAAAAAGCCAAAATATACAAAGTGGCCATAATACGCCTGAAAAATGATACTTTTTAAAGCAGGTTCTCATTCTAGTCCAGGTTGGCCTTGAACTCAACCTACGCTCCTTAGTGCTGGGTTATAGGCATGGACCACCACATCTGGCTTAAATTAATAACAAGGTACTTTTAGTTTAAGAAAGGTTTATGGGAAGAATATAAGAGCTGAAGGAAGGGCAGAACTGCTATGGAACCTGGACAAAACATGGCCATTATGCTCATGAACTCAAAGCTGCTGCGGTTTCTTTTGTGCACAAGATTGACATAATGGGGCTGAAGAAATGGCTTAGTGGTTAAGGCATTTGCCTGCAATGCAAAAGGACCTGAGTTCGATTCCCCAGTGCCTATATAAAGCCAGATGCACAAGAGGGCGTATGTGTCGAGTTCATTTGCAGTGACTGGAGACCCTAGCGCCCATTCTCTCGCGCTCTCTCTCTCAAATAAATAAAATATTTAAAATTTTTTTTAAAAGATTAACAAATGGATTGGGGGTGCTCGTGAGACCCCCACCCCTCCTAGAGGAGCTATTGGTCAGTGATCACTGGAGTAGAGGGAGTCATTTCCCTGAGTAGTGTAGCCAGTGCTGCAGTAAGTAACCCCACGTGTTCCCGCAAGCAACCCTAACTAAGTGGGTCAGAATAGGAGAAAGGTTTGGTAGAAGTTGGAGGAGACAAGAAATCGGGTGTGGTAGCTCACATCGTTAACCCAACATTCCGGAGGCTGCCACCACTGAATTCAATACACTTTTAATTTGGTTTATATTGTTTTCATGGCCCAGTATGGCCTCCAACTCAGGATCCTCTTGTCTCGGTCCACCAAGTGCTGGCCTTCCAAGTATGTGCCAGCCACCCTGCCGAACATCAGCGAACTGATTTTGCTGTATGTAAAATGTTGAGGCCGCTACTAGACGCTGGGCTCCTAGTGTCAACTTTGTACAGTGTCCTTGTCTCTCACCATGACAAGATCAAGGACAAGAGCCATGGTGGAGGTCAGCTTTCTCTTCCTGTGACAAGTACCTGAGGTAATAACCCACAGGAATGGCTTCTTGTGAAGGTTTCAGACCATGGTCTGTGGCCTATTACTGTTGCGCTTGTGTGTGGCTGGGCGTTGCATGGTGGTGATAACGCGTGGTAAAGGAAAGGAGGAGGGGAAGCCAGGGTCTCGGTACCCCTCAAGGGGACACCCCCACCTGATTCAGAAGACTATGTTCTATTTCTTAGAGGTTCCACCACCTCCCCATAGCAACAAGCCTTCAAACACATGGGTTGGGGGCAAAGCAATGGTTAGCCATCTGAACTCATTTCTTTGATGAATAATAGGATATTCCTCGTTATGTCAATGGAGTAAAAAAATAGAACTGGGCTCATATTTAGAGCACAAGAGGGGAGGTAGTTAGAACTGTGAAAGGTTAGTCCAGAAGGCACCATGAGGCCAGGCATGGCGACTCGGGCCTATAATCCTGCCACTTGGGTGGAGGCAAGAGGGTCGTAGTGGTTTGGCTGTGGAATGTTTTGAATGATTGGTCCCCTGCTAATGGCAATTGGGAGGGGTGGTTTTGCTGGAGGAGGTGCGTTGCTGGGTGGGCTTTGGGGTATTGTAGCCAGCTCCCCCCTTGTTGGAGCTCAGCTGAGTCTTGTTTTCTTCTAGCTGCTGTGGCAAGATGTCCTCTGTGGTAGGAAATTTGAAGCTTGTAACTTGGATTTCTAGCCACCTGGCTGCAAGAGGTGTCACGGATGGGATCTGGATTCCAGTCCATGGGATGCAGAGAAGTCTGAGCTCCGGGGGGTTCTGATGGCTGCAGGATCCTTGCCTGCTTGTGGTGCTGGCAGTTTGGTTGTGTCTCTCAGTTTGGATCTGTGAAAGGGGGCAGCTTCTTTCACAACTTCCCCTGGATCTGTAAGCCTGAAATAAATGTCATTTGTTCCCCCAAAAGTTGTGTCTGTTTAGAAGTTCATCCCAACAATGTGGAGCCATCTACAACACAGCCTTTCCTGCCATGCTGGAACTTCCCCTCCAGACTGTAAGCCCAAATACATCCTTTCCTCCCAATCAGCTGTTTTGGTCAAGTGTTTTGTCCCAGCAATGAGAAGGTAGCTACAACTAGGATCCAGAGTACAAGGTCATCAGTTACACAGTAAGTTCAAGACTGGCCTGAAATACATGAGTAAGACTGTCCTTAAAAAAATAAAATGGGCTGGGCATGGTGGCACATGCCTTTAATCCCAGGACTTGGGAGGCTGAAGGAGAAGAATTGCTATGAATTCAAAGCCATTGTGGTCTACAAAATAATCTCCAGGTCATCCTGGGGCTAGATAAGACCCTGCCTCAAAAATATAAATTAAATTAAAGGGCCTTGCAGATGGCTCTGTGGACAAACTGCTTGCCATGCAAGTGTAAGTACCTGAGTTCAGATCCTCAGAGCCCACATAAAGCTGGACACTGTAGCCTGGAGTGTCTGTAATTCACGGGGCCTCGGGCAAGAAGGGAGGCAGAGACCTGAGCATTTCCCCTCGACAGCTATCCTGGCAGACACAGAGATTGTTGCAGTTAACCTCACTGCTGCCACAAACATCCAACCAGAAGCAGCTTGTGGAGGAAAGGGGTTATTTTGGCTTACAGACTGGAGGGGAAGCTCCATGATGGCAAGGAAAATGATGGCATGAGCAGAGGCTGGACATCACCTCCTGGCCAACATCAGGTGGACAACAGCCGCAGGAGAGTGTGTCAAACACTGGAAAGGGGAAGCTGGCTATGACACACATAAGCCCACCTCCCACAACACACCCCCGACAAGGTTCCAATTCTAAAACGGCCATTAGCTGGGGATCAAGCATTCAGAACACATAAGCTAAACCACCACATCCTGTCCCTGACCTTCATAAACTAAAACATCCGATGCATTCAGTCCAGCTATAAAAGTCCCCATAGTTTTTATCAATCTCCATGCTGTTCAAATGTCTCCACAGTCCAAGGTCTTTTAACTGAGCCATCATACCAAAGAACCCATAATGACACGGAATAAACATTCACTCTACAAAAGATGGCATTGGGCGTAGCAAGGAAAGATTGAACCAATGCATGATTCAAACAGGGCAAACGTCAAACTCACAGCTCCAAGTCTCTAACATTCCGATTCTGCCCCTCCAGCCCGGATACTCACAGTCCCCGAAAACTTCATCTGTGCCAGCTGCTCTCCTTGGCAGCCATCCATAGTCCTGGCATGCACTGGGTCTCCACTGCAAAACATGGTTCATCCTCATGGCTCCACCAGCCTCCAAACAGGCAATCCAGCACACCTGCTTCACACTGCCCATGGCCAGTGGGGGGAGGGGGCCGGAAACAAGCACTGGTTGGAAACAGTGTTTCCAAAAAACAACTGCATTGCAAAATCAATGACCCTCTTGTTACATATACTCCATAGGACTTGGGGGGCCACCAACTTGTTAACCCAGGGGGAATAAAGCCAACTTTGAAGAGCAGGAAGCCTCCTTCAGCATTCAGGCCCCTTACTTCAAAGAGTCCGCATTCTTCCTGTTGTCCCAGGAAGTGCAGATCACCTGGCCCAGTCTCAATGGTCATCTCTCAAACAACTGAAAGGGCAGCTGTTTCAGCCCAGAGATTTCCTTTCTTTCTGTGCCACCTCCATCTGCTCACACCAGTCCGTTTCCACACAAAGCAACCCTGCACAAGTTCTCAGGACGCAGGCAGGCAGAACGCAGCAAGTCTCTCACACAAACTGCTTCTGGCACAGTCCCAACAAAGTTCTTTCTCACCCTCATAAGCCAACCCTCACAGTCCACAGTCCTTCCTGCATCCAGGTCTTTCAACTCTGACCAGAATGGTCCATGAAGCTGTACTTACAGCACTGCAAGGCGCCTCTCAGGAAGAGGTTTCAAATCCTTTCACATTCCTTCTGTAAATCAGTTCCAAAAGGCTCAAAGCCACAGAAACAGGGTTCTCTAGGCTCCAACAGATCCAACTCTCTGGCACTGATTTGGCCATTGCAGTCAACTGCTCGTTGCTGCACAAAGAACCCAACCGAGCAGCTTGTGGAGGAATGAGTTTACTTTGGCTTACAGACTCAGGGGAAAGCTCCGTGATGGCAGAGAAAACTGTGGCATGAGCAGAGGGTGGACATCACCTCCTGGCCAACAGGTGGACAACAGCAGCAGGAGAATGTGCCAAACACAGGCAAGGGGAAGCTGGCTATGACACCCACGAGCCCACCTCCCACAACACAGCTCCAACAAAGTTCCAATTCTAAAATTGCCATCAGCTGGGGACATAGCATTCAGAACACAAGTTGATGGGGGACACCTGGAACAAACCACCACGGGGTGAACAAGAGACCCTGCTTCGAACAAGGTGGAAGATGAGGATGGACAGCTGAAGATATCCTCTGACCTCCACGTGCTGTCGTGACAGACATGTGTCCAGACACACACATACAGCAGTATGCTGGACAGCTTAACCAGGAAGTCTCAAAAACAGAAGTCAGTCGCCAGGCGTGGTGGCGCACGCCTTTAATCCCAGCACTCGGGAGGCAGAGGTAGGAGGATCGCTGTGAGTTCAAGGCCACCCTGAGACTACAGAGTGAATTCCAGGTCAGCCTGGACTAGAGCGAGACCCTACCTCGAAAAACAAAAAACAAAAAAAAAAAAAAAAAACAGAAGTCAGGGGCTGGAGATATGGCTCAGTGGTTAAGGCACTTGTCTCCAGTGCCTAAGGCCCCCAGTTCAATTCCCCAGGACCCACATAGGCCAGACCCACAAGGTGGTGGCCTTGGTGCTATCTCTCTTCTGTATCTCTCTGCTTGAAAATGAATAAATAAATTTTTTTTAAAAAAAAACAGAAGTCATTTCAAAATAAAATAGGCCTTTAATCCCAGCACTCAGCAGGCAGAGGTAGGAGAATCACAGTGAGTTTGAGGCCAATTTGGGAATACAGAGGTCAGCCTGAGCTCGAGCAAATCTCTACCTCAAAAAAAAAAAAAAACTAAAAATAGCAAATAAAAGGGGTTAGCCAGTTGTAATGCAGCACTCCGGAGGCAAGGCTGGAGAACCTGCAGGACTCAAGAAGAGCTGGGGCTGCAGTGAGACCTCATCTCAAAACAGTATGAGGGGCGAGTTTCAGAGTCAGCCTCCTGACTCCAGCTTCTCTGGGGATGGGATTTGGTCCAGATAGCCCCAGATCCTTCTGGATCTTGTTGTCCCTGTCAGCAGTCCCTGAAGTTTCACTTGATCTCTCAATGGCTTGCTGCTAATTCCATAAGCAGGTGGGCTCTTGGCAGGACAAGAGGCGAGCCGGCTGTAACATAGTAACATGCTTGGAGGAGGCCTTCTCCAACGCCCTCTGTTAAAGCGAGGCTGTCCCATGCCTACCAAACCCGATTCTTTACGTCGGCACCCAGGAACCTGTTCCTAATAAGCTCACCAGTGGATTCTCCATTGAGTAAGAATGACAGACTTGGGGTTCACTCTTCATGATTTCACATACTAACCCTCCAGGTTAGAGACTCAAGGAAATACTAAGAATCTCATCTGCACAAGAAGGTTGTGACTAGATTTTCTGGGTTTTTTTTTTTTTTTGAGGGCTGATACAGAGTTTATTGAATTAGATTTTTCTATTTACAACTGAGATACATCTACATACTATTTTGCTAGTCTACATGGGTACATTATCGCTAATGAGTTAAGACTTATGACGAATGGGCGCAATCACACAAAAACACACTCAGACTAATTGTTTTAAAACAGTAGTGCATACATTATACTCCTCCTATATAGCCAGCTTTGATTAAAAACCACTAGTTTCAAAGATCAGTCTCTGAGTTTGAAGATGAACAAAGACACATACGATATGATTCTAAACTCTATGTTAGCCATTTTATACAATTGCTATCTTATTGTACTACAGTATATACTTTTTAAAGGACACTGATGAGGGGCACCATCTGGTATGAACTTTACCAGATAGCTGGCTTCCTCCCCTTCCCCCCGAAACCTTTGGCCAAGAGCTCTCCATTGTGAAGACTGAAAAGACTTGGTGATCCTATAGCATCAGTCCCAAGACTCCTCGGAAGCAACAGAAGCAGGCCCACGTCCTCCTTTAATTCTACCTTACTGCACAACTTGCAAATGCTTCTGAAACAGGGGCATGGAGAGTCAGCTAGGACAGGGAAAGACAGTCACAGGTGGGTAGGCAAGTAGGTGGGGACAATAAAAGCCAAGCTGCTCTGTCCAACACCAGTGTGCGTGTGCTTTAACTAGATGAACTCAGCAGGCCTGCTCAATTCACCTTCCAAATCAGAACGAGAAGACTCAAAGTATCTCAGGCTTTAGTCGCCTACTATGCGTAGGTCCCGCCAGTGATGAGGAGCTCGTACGCAGGATCTCGACTCCTTCTGCACAGCACGATGCAGGCGCACAGCATGCCCAGCAGCTGGATGGCTGCAAAGGCCAATGCTGCCCAGATGACATGCATCATGACTTCTTGAAGCTTCTTTACAACTAGTGCCTCACAACCCTCAGCATAGAGGTCGGAGGGGTTGGCCAGGCTTACGTTACAGCCGCTGGCAGTCTCTCTGCAGTAGTTAAGAGGGACACTCTGATTTTTCGTTTCTTTGAACCAATCTGCATTTTCCCAGTCTGAATAGTTATGAATTCCACAACAGTGCAGCTGTCTCTCTACATAATCAATGGCTCTGCTAGTGGCATCAGGGTTGGTTCCATTGTAGGTCTTATAGGCTTTCTGAATGCTGTGGTCAACCTCATTTTCCACCTTTGCTCTATAAACGTGTCCCAAAACCACAACAACAACTTCTGTGACAAAAACCAAGAGCAGGATGATGACAAACGTGGCGAGTCCACAGCGGCTTTCCCAGATTGTAGCACAGCAGCTGATTAGTCCAATGATGAATGAACATTCTTTATGCGAATGAACATCTTCTTGACACCACCAGGTGGGGCCGATAGCCTCGCCCCAGGCTCTCCTTGTTTGCTAAGAACACCGTGATATATATGCCTGTGTGGAGCCCTGTGAACTACGCTTGTCACCCAGTCTGACACCTGTAATACCAGTACCGAGGCAGGAGCATGGCAAGTTCAAGGCCAGCCTGGGCTACATAACAATACCCTCAAAACAGAATTGTGGTAGAGAGATTGAAAAACTCCTTTCACCAACCAAGGCTTCAAATACTGATCTCACCAGACCGTACTAGAAACAACACGTTCCAGTGCTGCTTTTTCTCAGCGCTGAGCAAGAATGACGACTTTTCCTGAAGAGCTGGACTTTTCTTTAACAGACGAAATCAAGGCAGGCCTGGCGATCTCCAAACAGCCTGGAGAACTTGTCACCCTCGGCCTCTGCACCTGTCAATTTGAATGCATTTACTACAAGCCTCTGTTTATTTCATGTGTCTCAAACTGACGCAAACTCGCTTCATGCAGCTCTGCATATCAGACTCAGAGCGTACCAAGCAAATGCTCTACCCACTGAGCTACCTCTCCAGCCCCGCTCAATGGCTTTCTAGTACCTTTCTTTTAAAAAATATTTTTAATTATTTATTTATTTGCAGGCAAAAATAATAATAATATAATAGTATTAATTAATAATAATATTATTATATTATAATATAATAATAATAGGAGAGAGACAGAGAAAATAGGCAGAGCTCAGCCTCCAGCCACTGCAAACTCCAGATGCATGTACCCCTTTGTGCATTTGACTTATGTGGGTACTGGGAACTGAACTCAGTTGGCTAGGCTTTGCAAGCAAGTGCCTTAACTGCTAAGCCATTATTCCAGCCCTAAAAAATATTTTTTCTTCAGTTTATTTGCAGAGAGAGGAAGTGAGAGAGACAATATGGGCACACTAGGGCTTCCTGCCATTGTATACTAACTCTAGACACATGTGCCACTTTGGGCATCTGGCTTTGCATCGGTACTAGGGAGTTGAATCCAGTCCCTCATGCTTTGCAAGAAAGTGCCTTTAACCACTGAGCCATCTCTCCAGCCCCTCTAGTGCTTTTCACTAGAATAAATTCTGCTTGTCTTGATATTAACAACAAAAATGTAGCATAGCTTCCTTATATTTTCTTGAAGTACATGGTGTGTGTGTGTGTGTGTGTGTGTTTCTGAGACAAGGTCTTATGTAGCCTCTACTTCTTAAGTATTGGGATTATAAATAAGTGACACCATACCTCAAGGGGAAGCTCCACGATGGCTGGGTATCACCTCCTGGCCAGCATCAGGTAGACAACAGCAGCAGGAGAGTGTGCCCAACACTGGCGAGGGGAAGCTGGCTAGGACACCCATAAACCCGTCCCTAACAACACACCTCCAACAAGGTTCCAATTCCAAAATCGCCATCAGCTGGGGGTCAAGTGTTCGGAACAGGTAAGATTATGGGGGACACCTGGATCAAACCACCATAGTCAGACTGGCTGACCAGCGTGATCCCCGGGTCTCTGCTCCTCGAAGGACTAAGCCATGTCCAGCTGTTTACATGGGTGTTGGGAACCAAACTCAGTGAATCCGGCCCCTCTCAGATTATGTCATCTTCCCAACCTTTGAAAACTTTTTAAACTATATATTGGCCATATCTATTTCTTCCTTTATGAACTATCTATTATGTTTATTAGCTCATTTATTGCTTGGATAATCTTTTTTGAAGCAGGGTCAGTGAGACCTGGATGACCTAGAACTCACTCTGTAGCCCAGGCTGGCCTTGAACTCACAAAGATTCTTTTGTACCTCAACCTCCCAACAATGATGCCCTGTGTTGAGCACAGCAGTCTTTGAAAAGTTTAACTTTCTTTCTCTCTATAAACATCAAGTTTAAGAAAAACACCCATGTTTGCCAGCAGCATCTTCCTGCCAAGAACTGACTGATCCAACTACTCAGGCCGAAGCCTGACTCTAACCTGCTCCGGCTTTCAGAGACACAGAAAAAAGATGTGCCAATTTAAGCTCAGACTGTTAAAAACTGTTTTATCTGGCCTGGCACAGTGGCACACGCCTTGAAATTCAGCACTCCAGAGGCTGAGGTAGGAGGATCTCTGTGAGTTCTAGGCCAATCTGGAGCTAGAGTGAGTTCCAGGTCTGCCTGGGCTGGAATGAGACCCTGCCCCAAAATAACAAACAAACAAAAATAAAACTACAATAGGACTGGGACGATGACTCGGCCCAGTAAATCTCAAAGCACTTATACCAAGTGACACATGTGTCTGGAGTGGTAAGTGCCCAGACTGTGTGTGTGTGTGTGTGTGTGTGTGCAAGCCTTCCCCCCTCCTGCTCATCATAAATAAATAAAATACTTTTTTTAACCAGTCATCTTTTTCTGGCCATCTGTTCTCAGACTATGAGAGGATTCAGCCATTGCTGAGCTCACAGACAGGCGTCCACCAAGCAGTATCTTCAGTGATACCCGGATGCCGCTCATGTTTGAGCTCCATGTAAGAAAGGCAGTAGCTGAACACACAATGCTAACCCTTTCCTCGGGTGGATGTACTTGTAGCGATCCAGCTTGACAGCTCCCCCAGTTTGACGTCCATAAGTTTCTTCTCCTTCAGTGGCACGACTGACGCCATCTTGGAGTCCTGGTGTCCTTCCAAAATACTTTTTTTAAATATTTTATTTATTTATTTGAGAGAGAGAGAGGCAGAGAGAGGCAGAGAGAATGGGCACACCAGGGCCTCCAGCCACTGCAAGTGAACTCCAGACACATGTGCCCTCTTATGCATCTGGCTTTACATGGCCACTGGGGAATCGAACTCAGGTCCTTCTGCATTGCAGGCAAATGCCTTAATGGCTAAGCCATCTCTTCAGCCCCCAAAATACTTTTAAAATAATAATAATAAAATAAACTGTCCCTACAGAAGGCGGCTTCCCTTTCAGCTATGTGCACCTCCAGTTGGTGACCGCCCTTGGTCTGAGATCATGCTTGGTCTCCCTTGCATAATTCTCTCCAAGGTAAATGCTGGGATTAAAGGCATCATGCCTGGCTATTTGATTTTTTTTGGTTTTTCGAGGTAGGGTCTCACTGTAGCCCAGGCTGACCTGGAATTCACTATGTAGTCCCAGGGTGGCCTCGAACTCACGGCAATCCTCCTACCTCTGCCTCCCGAGTGCTGGTATTAAAGGCGTGCGCCACCACGCCCGGCCTGGCTATTTGATTTTTTAAAAATCTTTTTATATTTATTTACAAGCAGAGAGAGAAAGACAGAGGATGGGTGCACCAGGGCCTCCAGCCACTGCAAACAAACTCCAGGTGCATGCGCCACTCTGTGCATCTGGCTTTACGTGGGTGCTGGGGAATCAAACTCAGGCCATTGGGTTTTGCAGGCAAGTCCCTTAACCGCTGAGCCATCTCTCCAGCCCATTTATTTATTTATTTTGGAGATGGGATCTCGCTCTAGCCCAGGCTGACCTGGAATTCATGGTGATCCTCCTACCTCAGCCTCCAGAGTGCTGGAATTAAAGGCATGAGCCACCATGCCCGGTCTCAATTTCATTTTAAAAGTGTTGTCATGAGGGCTTGGGGCAGTGGCTCAGGGGATAAAGCTCTTGCTGCACAAGTGTGTGTGTTTAAGTTTGGATCCCTAGAACCCATGTAAAGCCCGATACTGTAGAACACACTGAAATCCCAGGGTGCCGATGGCGAGATGGGAGACCTGCCTGGACGAGAGACCCCGTCTCAAACTAGGCGGAAGGAGAGGCCAACACCTTCACAAGCACACGATGGCATGAGTGCCCGTAGTCACACACATGAACACACACACACATGCGCACCCTTGCTTAAATGCTGTCATTCTGTTCCTCAGTGAAAATAAAGCAAGCAATTTATGAATATCCAGACCATGATCAGCTTTAGATCATCAATTCTTCATGTTCTTCTGGGGAGAAGAGGTTGTCTTACACTTCTCCTTAGACATGGACCGAAAGAACCCTGATTCTCTCGTCCCTATTTATACAGTCTTCCCTGGCTGCCCCAATTTTTCTGCCAGGTCTTGTTTTGCCAGATGATTTGAGGGCAACGGTATTTTTGAAGTCAAGCATGGTGGCATATGCCTCCAATCCCAGCACTGGGGAGGCTGGGGCAGGAAGACATGGGTTTGAGACAAGCCTGGGCGACACAGTAAAAGCCTTTGTCGTGAAGGAAACAAACCTTCATTTCTCTCTAACAGGGGTAGAGTATCTCTCTTCCCTCTTTTGTATTTTCCCCACAGCACACCCGAAAAACATTGCAATTCTGAGGCGCCCTGAACTCAAGAAGAATGGCTTCCTTTCTGGCTTCTCTGTGAAAAACACAACTCCGTCTTATTTTCCTCAGAGTCCCATTCATAAAATTAATTTTTGCAATTTCTTCAACATATGCTCTTCCTAAAGCCAAACAAAAGCCTGAGGAAGTCTCAGCAGCTCCTGCTAATGTGAGGTCTGGTGAAGCATCTATGCGGGTTCTGAACCAAGTCTTCACTCCGCAGCCCCAGAAACAGCCAGAGAGCGTTCTGGGTGAATTGCTGGGCTTGGCAAGAGCCAGCTGGCATCTGTGCAAACCGCACTCTCGGAGGCCTGGGCTCTGCGTGGAAATCACGATCCCCAGGAGTCGGGAAAGATCCCGCTCAGCAGGAGGCCAGGCAGCTGTCCCCAGGGCCAGCCAGCTCCCGAGTGCAGCTCAGAAACAACCGAGCCATCTCAGCACCAGGTACACGTGTCTGTAAACACAGAAGCTGGAGCTGGAGAGATGGCTTAGCAGTTAAGGCATTTGCCTGCAAAGCAGAGGAACCAAGTTCGATTCCCCAGTGCCCACCTGCAGGGTGACACATGTTATCTGGAGTTCGTTTGCGGTGGCTGGGGGCCCTGCTGCACTCCCCCCCCCTCTCTCTTAAATAAATAAATTTAATTAATTAATTAATTAAAAATAAAAACCGAAGCTCTGTCCATCTATGGGGGGAAAATGACTAATGTGTCCAGAAGTAATGAAGTGATAATTTTTAAAATATTTCATTTATTTATGAGAGAGAGAGAGGCACACAGAGAGAGAATGGACACCCCAGGGCCTCCAGCCATTGCAAATGAACTCCAGACACATATGCCCTCTTGTGCATCTGGCTTTATACAGGCACTGGGAATCGAACTCTGGTCCTTCTGCATTGCAGGCAAATGCCTTTACCGCTAAGCCATCTCTTCAGCCCTGAAGTGATATTTTTGCTTTGGGAAAAATCTCAAAAGCATTGGTCTCAAAGAGAACGCCTGGTCTCAGAGAGAATCACTTATGGAAGGTAAATTTTCAATTCACTCAAATTGCCATAGACTTGATAGTCATTGGCGTCCCCTTCCTTCCCTTAATCCTTTAATCCCGTCGTGGTGGCGGAGGGTTTGGTTTCACCCACGTCGATGACTTCAGGCAGCAAAAGAAACCGAGGGATTCCAAGGAGGACGATGCAGGGCGAGTCTGATGCGTGTGAAGCTGCTACACGCACACGGGATTGTGGGCTGCGAAAGCTTCTCAAGTCCCAAAGGGGAGGAAGGAACGTTGTGGAACTGAGCTAATGGTGGAAAGGCTGCATTCCATCCATGTCCTGAGCACGCGTCTGGAGTTCCTTTGCAGTGGCTAGAGGCCTGGTGTGCCCATTCTCTCTCTCTCTCTCTCTCTCTCTCTCTCTCTCTCTCTCTCTGCAAATAAGTAAACATATTAAAAAATAAAAAGAAGTCAAGTGTAGTGGTACATGCCTTTAAATCCCAGCACTTGGGAGGCAGAGGTAAGAGGATCACCGTGAGTTCAAGGCCACCCTGAGACTACAGAGTGAATTCCAGGTCAGCCTGGGCTAGAGCGAGACCCTACTTCAAAAAGACTAAATAAATAAATAAAATAGAATAGAATAAGATAAACTCCAATTCCTTTATTCAGCCAGGTTGGTGGTACATACCTGTGATTCCAGGAGTCAGAGGCAGGAGGGTTGCAGGTTTGAAGCCAGCCTGGGTTACAAAGTGAGAACTGGAAAACAAAACAAAACCTGGGCAAAAAAGTCACCATATTGAAATTTGATATACAAAATATTAGGGTCTTTAGTAAGGTGTGGTGACACGTACCTATATTCCCAGCACCGAGGAGGAAGAGAGCGAGTTTGAGACCCGCTTGGGCTATATAGTGAGACCCTGTCTCACAAAAACAGAACAAAAAGAGAAGTTTGAATTTTTAGTATTTTTATTTTCCAACTTTTATTTTAAAAGTACATTAAAAGCATCAGAAATACAAATCTGTCCTAATGGTTAACATAAGAAGAATTCTTAGAAATCTTTTAGAGGCGCAAACTTCGCATCACAGCAAAGTGTCAAGAGAACTCAGGGACCCTTCAGATCAATCCTGTCAACTGAAGACTCATTACTCTGAGTTCTCGTTTTAGCCCTTGGGAGTAGAAGAAAGCTACATATGTCCGTCTATACGTACGTATATGGCCATCATATAGGTAGAGATGGACATATGTAACTTAGAAAGAGACACTTTCATCTTTACGTCAATGCAGGTATGGAGGGAAGCCTGGAATCTAGGCCGGCATGTACTCCGGGCAAATTAAGTCAAGAATTTCTTGATGAACATGAAGAAACTGAATACCTATGTGCACATGCTCGGTTCTCTTCATGCTGTAAGTTTTACCTCTCAAAGGTGGGCTCCATGCTGGTCAAATAGCCTCAAACTCAAAGGTCACATGGGAACATCTGATATTTAAAAATTGCACAAATAGTAATTACTTTTGTTACAACCTGTTCTTGTCAATTTTAAATCCCTGTTCCCTAACAGGAGAGATAGTGTTAAAAGTGAGAACTATCTCCTTGACTGTTACTGATCATAAAGTTGTTTGCTTACTTAGTAAATGCCAGTTTGTGAATCAGGACAAAGTCTAATTGGTAGTTTGCTACAATTCAAATGATCTTGCAAAAGAAAATTAATTTTCTTAAAATTCTTGGTGAAAAAGAATTACATCTTGCCGGGGGCAGAGGTAGGAGGATCACCATGAGTTCGAGGCCAGCCTGAGACTACATAGTGAATTCCAGGTCAGCCTGGGCTAGAGCGAGACCCTAGCTTGAAAAAACAAAAAAAAAAAAAAAAAAGAATTACATTTAACTCATGAGAATACTAATGAGAGCAATGTTGTAATAAAAATAAGAAAGTGCAGCTGAACTAGGTAATCGTGACTTGCAAAAATAGTCTTCATATACAAAAAAGTGATGAGTGTTTTATAAAATTTAGTACCAAAGATAAAGGAAACATGGGCGAGAAGGGAAGGAGAGAAGAAGCAGGTAGACAAGTTCTTCAAAACAGAAGCGACACTGGAGGAGGCCTCCCATGACCTTGAGTTTGGGGACAGCCTGAGGGGATGCCCTTGTTCCTTGGACCTTCTGATGTGCAGTGATGGTGACAGTTTGCAAGGACAGGTTTCAGAACTTGATGCTTATTTCGAGTCTAATAGTTACAGTTCCAAAATTCTAGTGGCTTTAAATACTAGCTGTATGAATGAAATCATTCTTACATAAAAATATGACTTCACAGTTGTTATTCTAGAAATCACAAGATAGATAATAAAATTAGTCCCAGGTGTAAAAATACTTAATGTAATAGCTAATGGGGGAGAAATAAACTAATTAGTTTGGGCCTCAAGACATAGTTCGGTGGGTCAGTGTTAGCCTAGCATGCACAAGGCCCTGGGTTCAAGTCCCCTGCACTACAAACAAACAAACAAAGAGAAAAACATCATTTGAAAATAGATCACCTTCTGAATGATTTTTATCATACCAATACGTAAAAAAAGAAATTATTTCTCAATAGTGACGTGCATACTGTTAGGTGGCCACTAAACTTTTCTTCTAGGGAAGTTAAAGCTGAGCAAGGTGGCTCACTTCTTGAATCCGCTCTGCACTGGGGAGGCTGAGGTAGGAGGAATGCCATGAGTTGAAGGCCAGCCTGGGCTAGAGTGAGACCCTGCCTCAACTCCCCCAAACCCTATCCCCCCAAAAAGAAAAGACTCAGTTGCGGCTCTCCCAGTCACATCTCTGCCTTGTTAAACACGCCCCTGCCTGGGTGACCACGCAGAGCCCCACCTCCACTATGGAGCTGTCTTTTCTGAAACAGAAATTCCCTGGTAACGAGCAAAACCACTACTCAATTGACACACAATACTGCTTAGAACAAGTATGACCAGAATCAGAACTCTATACTGTTAGGTGACTATCTTATGAACGGTCAGAACAAGCAATATAGTTCCAATTTTCTGTTTTAACCGTAGGTTATTTATTCAACTTGCTACCTAAAAAATGTATTGTCTTCTATTCCAGTACCTCAGGTACTCAAATTTCATGTTTTTATAAAAATAACACTTCAGCATGATCATTTAAAAAAAAAATTCCCCTTTAAAAAAGTCCAGCCAACGCATACTCTGAAGACCCGTCATCACCCAGTGGTGACGTGGCTCCTGACGTCTTCTTAAAGGTTTAGTACAAAAGGCAGTGGCAGAAGTCAGGGTAAAAATCTAAATAAGCTTGTACATCAAGTCTTAAAACATCAGGAAACTACAAAGCAAACCCAGATATTAATATTTCAGACAAAAGACAAATCTAACTGCCAAGGTTTCAGCCATCACTGACTTCAAAATCTTTTTTTCCCCCCAAAACCCAAATCGATCAGGATGTATTTAGAAACAAAGTGCTTCAGACGGAGGGGACGGGGATCTGCTGGGCGGACGCGCTGTCATAGTCCTGGTCGTGGTGGTAATGCATGGCCACGTAGGAGCTGGCAAAGCCGCAGGAGTTGAGCGGCTGGAAGTCCCTGCTGCCCTCCCCCGAGGGGCTGCTGTCGTAGATGCTGTGACAGCTGCTCTGGGCGCAGTGCTGATGGCTTCCCGCACTCTCCTTGGAATGACTCGGCCCGCAGGCCTGGTCCACGAGCTTCTTCTGAGGCTTAGGGGAGAGCATGTAGGCAGAGTTGGTTTCGTGATGGGAGGACTTGTTTCTGTTCACCTCCAGGTTCCCTTTCCCCACGGCTCGAAGTCGAGTCTTGTGTCTGCAGCAGAAAAAAGCCAGGCCCATGTACCGGAGACACCAGAGCACTTTCCTCCTGAGCCCCGCACTGTTCCGAGAATAGATAAAAGGGTTTAATCCCGACTTGAGAAACACCAGAGTAAACCCGAACAGCTCAAACTGGCACAGGAAGAAGGTCCCATCGCTGGACAGAACCACCTGCACCAAGGAGATGCCCAGCGGGAGACAGCACACCAGGACGGACAGCACGATGACCACGCAGGTGACCACGGCCTTGGAGTCCTTGGCAGCCGAGAGGTTGACGGCCGACACCAGCTGGAGCCGGCCGGCTGCAGGGCTGGGCAGCTGGCCGGGGTTCTTGGGGTGCCCGTGGGCCTGGTTCCGGTAGAGCGCGGGCACAGGGCACTGGATGGGGTCTGTCCTGCCCTTCCCGGGGCCCCCCATGAAGGGCTGCGGCCTGGAAGCATCCGCGGGGATGACAGGGGGGCACTTCCTCCCCTGGGCATTCTTGCGAAGGGTCCTGGCGATCATGACGTAGGAGACAGACACCACGGTGACGCAGAAGGTGAAATCCACCACATAGAGGGACAGGATGGCTCTCCCTTCTCCGGCCATCAGACTGGACATGGGAAGACACAGGTGGGACTTGCTGGTCCTCAGGGTGGCCAAGGTGGCCAGGGTGAAGCTGGTGGCCCAGAGCAGCAGGGTGACCAGCAAGGTGCAGGGAAAGGAGGCTGACCGGTTAGGCTGCTTGCCCAGGACCATGCGCAGCCGGTGCAGGGCGATCACGGCCACCATCTTGAGGGACATAATCACGAAGCCTGAGCTGGTGAGGTGAAAGGTGAAGCAGAAGGCGTCCGGGACGCTCCGGGCCGGGCTGAGGAACAGCACGAAAGTGAACATGGGGGCCGTGACCCCACAGATGAACAGGTCACAGAAAGACAGGTTCAGGATCATGAAGTCAAAGTTGGTTCTGAACTTCCTGAAGGCCGGGTCAAAGAAAGACAAGAAGACGATGAAGTTGCCGTAAGAGCCCAGACAGAAGATGACAGCCAGCAGAACAGTGCAAGTCACCAAGGTGGCTGTGTGGATGACGTCCTCATGGCCGGGGACAAAGGTGCTGCTCCCTCCCTGCCAGCGGGGCACGTGCTGCCAGGTGGCATTGGGGGCCCCGGTGGAATTCATGTTCATGTTCCTTCTTCCTCCAAGGAAAACCTCAGCCGGAAGGAAGTGGGGACTTCAACTCAAGGCATTAGCCTGCACACAAAGAAGCAGAGGAACACCGGAGACAGGAAGGGTTAATGTCAAGGTCAAAGCCCACTTTCACACAAGCTTTAGAGCCTTGCAGCTCCAGATCCCTGGACCTCCATCAGGAAAGGTATTCCAGGTGAGGCACTGGGGGTACGCACGGACATCACCTCCCCACCAGAGGTCAAGGCCTCCAGGGAGGCTCTTGGCTATGTCACTGCAGCCTAACATGGCTCAGGGTGTCATGGACAGATAAAGAGGGGACCGGAGCCCAACTGGGGGAAGGGCTGAGAGAGGATGGAGGGAGCCTTGGTGAGAGGTGCCTGCTGGGTGAACGGTCAAGAACAGGACGTGTTTGAGATGCAAGCTGGGGTGTTGTTGATGCATGGTGGTCCCTAACTCCCAGACTTCACTAACAAACCCTAGTTCTTTCTCTAGGAAGAATTCTTTATTTCCCAGTATTATTTCTTTTTTCCAGCTTGAGATTTCTGGGCCAACTGAATACTTTCCTTTGAGAAAACCAATAAAATTTTGTCAAAGGAAAAAAAAAATCACAGTAAGAAAAGATGCCAGGAATTACATTTGACTTTGATAGGGTGCAAAACATCATTTTGGAGGCGAGGGTTACAGCATCACAGCTGAGACCTGCCTAACGTACAGGAGGACCTGGGTTTTAGCTCCAGACACACACACACACACACACACACACACACACACACTGCAAGCTTAGTGACCATTATTTCAGTAGGAATATCTTCACAATAAGACCAGAGGCATGCATTTCTAAATTTGTTCCATCTACATTAATTATATATATGCTAGAGGGAGAAGGTACAGAGATGATTAAGAAGAACTCTGTAGCTGGAGAGGCTCAGCGGTTAAGGCGCTTGCCTGAAAAGCCTCAGGACCTGGGTTTGATTCCCCAATACCAGCATAAAGCCAGATGCACAGAGCTGGACATGCGTCTGGAGTTTGTTTACAGTGGCTGGAGGCCCTGGTGTGCCATGCTCTCTCTATCTGCCCCCTCAAATAAATAATTAAAAAAAAAGAACCTTGTAAACCAGACATGGTAGCACACGCCTTAAATCTCAGCACTTGTGAGTTTGAGGCCATCCTGGGCTACAGAGTGAATTTCAGGTCATTTTGGGTTAGAGTGAGACCTTGCTTCAAAAGAAGAAAAATGAAGAGGCAACTTGTACTTTAAAATATTATCTTTCCTGCACCTGGGTTTTTCATAACCTTCTTTTTCTTTTATGCAAGTAAATGTCATGTACATGCACACCAATGTACATTGTTCCCAACCTCAACAATCTGTGTGGCCTGATGTCCATCCTGCTCCCAAAGAAGATTCCAGCAAGGCAGACTAAGTTCAGGGCTATGCTCTTGACTACTGAAAGACAATGGCAGTAATCCAGCACTTGAGGGACAACCGATGGTACTGGTCAGTCCCACCTCCAGCTGGACCCCAGAGGCCACCTCAGTGTCCATCCCTTAGCTGTTGGATAAGGGTGGACAGAATGTGCCAGGCCAGTGAGGTAGCAATTACTGGGCTCCGAGCAGCAGCTGTGGACTCCCTGAGAAAGACATCTCTCAACATTTACCAATCAATACAGTCATGCCCGTGAGAATCACACAGCGGTTCTGGGAGGCCCGTGTCACTTCATTAAGGAAGAAGACAGCCTCTTCTCCATCCATAGTGGACCTTAGGCACAGGCACAAGTCATGAAAAGGTAGTGAATTTCTCACTGCCAAGCGAGATGAATGTTTCTGTATTTTCTTCCTTAAAAGAAATTAGATAGGGGCTGAAGAGATGTCTCAGTGGTTAAGGTGCTTGCCTGCAGTTCCTAAAGACCCAGGTTCGATTCCCCGGCACCCACATAAAGTCAGATACACAAAGTGAGGCATGCATCTGGAGTTCGTTTGCAGCAGCTAGAGGCCCTGGTGTGCCCATTCTCTCTCTGCTTGCAAATAAATAAATAAATAAATAAATAAATAAATAAATAAATAATCTTTTAAAAAAGAAGTTAGATGAAGCCAGGCGTGGTGGTGCATGCCTTTAATCCCAGCAGTGGGGAGGCAGAGGTAGGAGGATCATCATGAGTTCAAGGCCACCCTGATGAGACTACATAGTGAATTCCAGGTCAACCTGAGCTAGAGTGAGACCCTACCTCAAAAAAAAAAAAGTTAGATGAAATAAAAAATATAAATCCTGAACTTGTTACTTGATGATTAGAATGAAATAATAATGGATAGTTCCTATTGGTTCCCATTTTGAACTGTATGCATGTTTTGGAACCATATTGATATCTTTGTAGTAAAAAAAAAAGGCTTTTTATTATCCACAAGAAAGTGTTGGGGCCTAGGGAGCTGGCTCAATGAGCAGTGTCTGTGGCGTGAGCCTGAGCGTGCGCCTCTCCTTCATCTACATGAGTCAAATATGATACTAATCCCAGCACTGGGAAGGTGGGGGCTAAAGACAGGAGGGTTCCTGGAACTTACTGGCTGGCAGGTCTAGTCTAACTGGTGAACTCCAGGATCTGTTAGAAACCCTGACTGAAAACATAAAGTGGGGGCTGGCGAGATGGCTCAGTCGTTGAGGCGCTTGCCTGCAAAGCCTAATGACCTGGGTTTGATTCCCCAGCACCCAGATGCACAAAGTGGTACAAACATCTGGAGTTCATTGGCAGTGGCAAGAGGCCCTAGGATGCTCATTCCTTCTTTCTGTCATTCTCTCTCTCTCTCTGCTTGCAAATAAATAAATAATACTTTAAAAACAAGCCACAAGGTGGAGAGCAATTGAGGAAGATGCCTGACATCCATCTTGGCTTCCATAAGCATGTATGTATGCAGATCTCCATGTGTGCGCACACACATGAACGCACATACATTCGTAACAAACATTACTTGCAGTTAAGTTAGGCAAAGGAAAAGAATCCCATTTGAAAGCTGGCCATGGTGGCTCATGCCTTTGATCCCAGCACTCACTCAGGAGGCTGAAGTGGGAGGATCGCTGTGATTTGAGGCCAACCTAGGGCTACAGAAAGAGTTCCAGGTCAGCTTGGGCTAGAGCGAGACACTACCTTGAAAAGACAAATCGAATCCCATCCGAGGGAAAGAAGAGAGACGGCAGTGTTATGTGACCTCCCCCAGGGCTCCTTCCCTAGAAGGAGAGAAGGAAGGCTGGGGACCCTGGGAAGCGCATGCTCAATGGTACTGAAGTGGATGATGGGAGTTATGAGACACCAGGCAGGTGACCTAGATGGAGCAAAGAGAAAAAAAAAAAGATAATTTGATCCAAGTCTGATGGCACAGGCCTGCCTATAATCCCAGGTATTTGAGACAGGAGGATTACAAGAACTTCAAGGACAGCCTAGGCAATTTAGTGAGGCCCTGTATCAAAATAAAAATGGACTCAAATTATAACTCAGTGGTGTCACCGAGTGTCTGAAAAACAAACACAGGGCTGGAAAGTGCCCAGAGGCTTCTGCTTGCAAGCCTCACGATCCAGGTTCGATTCCCTAGTACAAGCATCAGAGACCAAGGAAAAGGGTCCCCAGGTCAGAAGCTAATTATAACAGCTAGGACGTAGTGATGGTTCCTATATGCTAGGCCTTCATACTAGACAGAGGCTTTATAGAAGATAAGCAAACTTCAATTCACTCTCACAGTCATCCTATGAAACAGGTCCTACAAATGCTTTAAATGAAAGCTCCTGGAACACAAATTCTACTATATCTATACACGCACTCACCTGTCTACATCTACACCACACACTTCCCAGTACTTCTTGGCAAGCCTGATGCTACATTTCTAGTATAAAGTGATTCTAAAGCACGCCTATTGGGATAACTAATAAAAGAATGGGAAGGCAGAAGACAAAATAGAAAAGATGTAGACAAAAACCTCCAGAAGCAGGACTGGAGAGACAGCTCAGTGGTTAAAGGTGCTTGTCTGCAAAACCTAATGACCTGGGTTCAATTCCCCAGCACCCATGTAAAGCCAGATGCCCAAAGTGGCACCAGCATCTGGAGTTTGCAGAAGCTCTGGCATGCCCATTCTCTCTCTCTCTCTCTTTCTCTCTCTCTCTCTCTTTCTGCTTGCAAATAAATAAAAATATTTAAAAAGAAAACCTTCAGAAGCAAGAAAGGAAATAAAGGAAATAAAGGGAATGTCAACCCAGGTCTCAGTACTAACTTTAAGAAAGAGGAAATTAAGCGATTAAGCCGGACATTGAAGCACAAGATGGTAGGAAGGCCATCCTGGAGCTACAGAGTGAGTTCCTGGTCAGCCTGGAATAGAGTGAGACCCTACCTCAGGCGAGGGGAGAGGAAACTGAAGTCACAATTTAGAACAAAGGTATGAATGGCAGAAATATAAAACTTGGTGTCAGCCGGGAGTGGTAGCGCACGCCTTTAATCCCAGCAGAGGTAGGAGGATTGCCGTGAGTTCAAGGCCACCCTGAGACTACATAGTGAATTCCAGGTCAGCCTGGACTAGAGAGAGACCCTACCTCAAAAAAAACCAAAAAAAAAACAAAAAAAACTTGGTGCCTTGGAGGAAAATCAATTCCTGTTTGCTAGTTTACTAGTCCTAAATATTAGATGTTACCAATTATTTTCAGTGTCAGCATATATATATATATATATATATATATATATATATATATATATATATATTTAATCTCTAGGAGCATAGATAGGTCCTGGAAAATGTGGCAAGAGCCGTAACATCAGGATGATTTTAAGTTGGAACACCAGTTTTAGGCACACATATATTAGCCAAAATAAGACAGAAAGCGCAGGGATTAGTAGCGCCTCAGGAGACTAGGGCAGTGGGGTCTGGGAATCAAGGATAGCCTGGGCTATATATATAGCAGCTTCCAGACATCGAAGATGAGGGACAAGAAACAGGAACCCCAGACTTATTGTACCATGGCTATTGTTTCCAAGATGTGTGAAAGAACGGGTCCTGGTGGCACACATCTGGAACACTGGCATGGCACACATCTGGAACACTGGCATTTAGGAGGATCAATGGGAGATTGAAGCTAGCTTGGGCTGCATATCAAGACCCTGTCTCAAAACACAAAAGAGAGAAGAGCCCCTAAATAGTATATACTATTTGAATTTTTTAGCATGCATTAGGACATTTGTATGAGCCTTTACAAGTTAGCTCCTGACCTGGATTATTCCAACTAATTAAAAAGTTTGTATTTATTTACTTGTAAGCAGAGAGAGAGAGAGAGAGAGAGAGAGAGAGAGAGAGAGAGAGAGAGAGAGAGAGAGAGAGAGAGAGAGAGAGAGAATGGGCACACCAGGGCCTCTAGCCACTGCAAACGAACTCCACACGCATGTGCCACTTAGTGCATCGGGCTTTACGTGGGTACCAGGGAATTAAACCCTGATAGTTAGGCTTTGCAGGCAAGCACCTTAACCGCAGAGCCATCTCTCCAGCCCCCCAACGAAGTCTCCCCTAATAACTTCTCTTTCTGGAAGGCGTTTTCAGAACCTAACCATCACGAAGCACAAAGTTCGGTATTATTCCTGCCGAGCTGTCCCGACGAGGAAAACCTCCATGAGGCTAGGTAACTTGCCCAAGGTCACTAAGGTTCACGCCAGCTTCCATTCAGGCCGGCAGGCGATGCTGGGGAGGCAGACCTGCTCTTCGGATGGATGGAGAGGCCAGGCCAGGAGGCCGTGGGCCCAGCAGCCTGGGCAGCAGAGGTGGACCGGGCGATGGGTGGGAGCTCCCGGAGTCCAGGACAGAAAGATGGTGGGAAGGGCGGGCCTGGACCGGTCAGGAGAGGGCCCGAGGGGTGCGGAGGGCTCGGCCAGGGCTGGCAGGAGGGTGCGGGGCTCCGGGAAGGCCGCGCGCACAGGTGTGCGGGCCCGGCTCGGCTCGTCCGCGGTCCCGGGGCGCACGGGCCCGGGCCGGCCGGGGGTCGCTCTCACCTGCCGGGTGGCCGCCGCGCCGCCCCTCCTCGTCCATCCGGCCGCTGCGACCCCAGCTCGTCCCGCCGGGCGGCCCGGAGGACGCAGGGCTGCGGGCATCCTGGCCGCCTCCGCCTCCGCGCATCCTGGGGCCCGGGCCGGGAGGCCCGCCCGCAGCCGCGCTGGGCAGGGGGCCGCGCTCCGGACCCTCGGGACCCTGGGGACCCCCGCGCCCCGGCCCGGCCCGCCGCAGGGTGCGCACCGCCCGGCCGCCCGCCCGCCCGCCCGGGCCAGGCTGCTCTGAGCGCCCGAGGCCCGGCGAGCTGCGGCAAGAGGCGAGGCCGGCCGGCGGGGGCGCCGGGGAAGCCAGGAGAGGGGCGCGGGGTGCCCTGCCCCACCCCACCGCCCTTCCCAGGCTGGCCTGCCGGGCTTCTCACCAGG
Source organism: Zapus hudsonius (assembly GCA_004024765.1). Lineage (NCBI taxonomy): Eukaryota > Metazoa > Chordata > Mammalia > Rodentia > Dipodidae > Zapus > Zapus hudsonius. The sequence goes on along the minus strand of PVHP010000323.1, from coordinate 82,972 downwards.
CAGCCTAGAGCAAGGCACAGAATTTAAAGGAAACTTTAATATGCCTGCGTGTCTTGGTGAATTCACTGAGGAACCCAGTAAAGGGAGCAGCCGTCACGGAAAAGAAAAAGAAAAAGAAACCACGTCACACATATAAAGCCAAGAAATCTTGTGTTATTAGATACTGGGTTGACTGTAAACATTTTTGAAAATATTCGATAGTTGCTACGTATCCAGAGAGGCTTATTTTAGTAAGTAGACACACATGTCACTATCCTGTTCTCGTTAAAAAAAGTCCACCGTCTAAAATAATTCATTCATAGTATAGCTTGAATCTTACCCCGAGTCATTATTATGGGCACAAAACAATCCTTTCAGTACCCTACCCTGTTTAGTTAGGATATTTATACTTTTCTTTAAAAAACACAGACAGGAAAGGAGAGTGATTATGGGGGGCACACCAGGGCCTCCCACTGCACAGGAACCCCAGATGCACCTGGCTTTAGGTAAGTACTCAGGGAATCTACCCGGGCTTTGCTAGCATTTGCTGAGCCATTTCTCCAGCCCAAGAATGATATGTGCATGTCACTTCTTTCACGGAAAGTTGAATCCATTCAGGTGACATATTTAGTGATATTATTGCTACACCCATTTTCAGCTGTTTTTCTTTAGAAAGACTAATTACAGAGTATCAAAGAAATCTGATTTATGTATAAAATTTCAGGCCCATATCCTTGTACTTTGTAGTTAAAAAACATACATGAGCTGGATGTGTTGGCACATGCCCAGCACTCAGGAGGCAAAGGTAGGGAGGACAGCTGTGAGTTTGAGGCCATCCTGAGACTAGTGAATTCCAGGTTAGCCTGGGCTAGAGCGAGACCCTACCTCACCCCCCCCCAAAAAAAAACCCCAAAATATACATGAAGGTTTCATAATTTGTAGACATATTTAGTTTGTTTACTATGCTATTTAGCAAAAAAAAAAAAAAAAGAAAAAAGAAAAAAAAGAAATTCCAGCCTGGTGTGGTGAACACCTTTAGTCCCAGCACTTGGGAGGTTCAGGTAGGAGGATCTCTGTGAGCTTGAGGCCAGCCTGGGGCTACATGGTAAATTCCAGGTCAGCCTGGGCTACAATGAGACCCTACTGACTTCCTCACTCTGCCAACACTTGCAAGCCGATCAGTTCTCATCCATGTCGTCAATAGTGGTGACTTTACAATCCTAAAAAAGAAGACCCATTAGCACTTCAAGTGGAAATTCTTACCCAAATTATATGCCTTGCCACATAAACTAGTGCCTGAATAATCTCCAGGCATGTGGGCATGAGATTACACAAGGTTTGGCTCACTACTAAACCCAAGGCAGTAAAGACAAACCCCAAAGCTCATGTCGGGAAGATGAAATTTGAAGTTCTAAAACCAGGACTATTGAGCAACACAGTAATAACATCTTCAAAATACAGCAGTTTAATGGGATAAACAGAACACAGGCTTAAGTAGTCAACAATGGAAAAAATCTGTAAATAGGGAAAAAACCCCCAAACCAACCATGAGTAGGCTACCCATCTCTCTAGCACAAAGAAAACGACACGACAGCATGAGACTAGTGAATTCCAGGTCAGCCTAGAGTGAGACCATACCTCGAGAAAAAAAAAAAAAGACATCTATTTTAAGGAAAACCCCCCCTCACACTGAGGGAATTCACCAAGCATAGCAATCGCTGAACTTGGGAAGTAGAGGTAGGAGGTCAAGGTCACCCTCAGCCACATAGGGAGTTTCAGGCCAGCCGGGGCTACATTAAGACCCTATCTTGAAAAATATCACCCCCCAAAAGAAGTTTCTTTGGAATTGCTTCATGGCCCAAAAAGGTTTTCAAGTATGAAGGTACAAAATGTGCCTGGCAATGTAGTTTGTGGTAGAGAAAACAGCTATGTCAATGATGGGGCAGTAGTCACAGCTCCTTTCGTGTCTGTGTGTGTGTGGGGGTAGGGGTGTATACGTGCGTGTGTGCAGGGGAGTGCCCTTCCTGAGGTATGCTTGTGGAAGCCAGAGGACACTGGGACCCTCTATTGTTCTGCTCTCTATGTGGGAGCTGAGCTTCAACTCAGGTCCTCAGGTTTCGCAATCACTTTTCCCCAGAGCCATCTTTCCCGGCCCTTTTTGGATGGCCTTTGACATCATCTGACATGCTAGACAAGCACGTATCACTGAACTACACTCCAGCCTTTCATTTACAAGTGAATATATTTTCCTCCTAAATTTTGAAACAATTTTCAGACTTTATGAAAGGATCCATTTAAAAACTGAAGATTAGATCTCACCACCTTTCTTTGCTTACCAAAACTCACAAACCTTTCCTCCAATGAATGACACGGCCTGCCTTTCTCCCTCCCAGCTCTGACCATCACCATCCTATCCACTGTACCACATATCCTAAGAACCACCAGAGATTAGCCACCCAACTCCTTCCTTCCCTATCTACCTCTCGTTCCTGTGGATATTTGCAGAAAATCTTAGTTATGCAACAGTACAACATTGAACTGCCAACTGACAGTAGAGTTTGGGGAAAAACTACGGCAATAAGCAGTCTTTCCCTCAGGCTTAGGCTTCATTTTTACTTCTGGAGCACTTAGGATTCTGTCTTCATTAGTGGTTCTCAATTTGAGTCACCATGGAGCCTTATGGTTTGAGATACGATCTCACTTGGGGTTTGAACTCAGTGATCAGTGAACCTTCAGTTCTGGGGTGCTGTGATTACTAGTGAGTTGCCATGGAGCTTTAAAAAGATGCTGATGCCTGAGACCCATCAGAGAAACTTTAATTGAACATACTGGGTGCCAAACACCTTAGTTTTAAAAGTTCCCACTTAAGAACCATTGTTAGGCCTGGCGTGATGGCGCACGCCTTTAATCCCAGCACTCGGGAGGCAGAGGTAGGAGGACTGCCGTGAGTTTGAGGCCACCCTGGGACTACATAGTGAATTCCAGGTCAGCCTGGACAAGAGCGAGACCCTACCTCGAAAAACAAAACAAACAAACAAAGCTCAAGTGGTCAGCATAGTTTAAGGCCTCACCACTCAAGGGTGCTGTCAGGACCAAGCACTGCCATCAGGAGCCAGGGCAAATCCTTAGGGATGTCAAGAATCCCCTCTGTGATGGCCTGATTCATCTGTGCTGTCACAGGTGGTCATCACTAGTCATGGGCGGCTAAAGAGCCTGGCTACTAGACTTCAGTGCAGTCAAGGAATTCATTTTGGTCAGGGGGAAAGAAGCCACTGATCCAAAGCTAAGACAGCAAAAGGAATCCACTAAAGTTGCTGCCTTCAGAACTTGTCTTCTCTTAATGAAGACAAAAGCCAAGTGTTAAAAACAGTTCATTTATTGATTTTAAACTAGTTACACAATTGAAATCATCAGTTTGGCACTATTCTATACAGAGATTATGCCTATGTCTGCCGACATTTCTGTACTAGACCTGCCACTGTGCTCGGACTGGGCCAGGCAGCAGGAAGATGTTCCTAAAAATATACTGTAGTGTTCCTTTAAGGAAGACTGTACAGGGTATGTCACAAGATGATACTCACCAACTTGTGAATGATTTCAAGCTAGAAGATACCTTGCACTCTATAAAGTTTTGACAGGCAAACCTGTGAAATCATTTAGTTATACAAAAATTCAGACGTCCTAATGATAAATGAATTTTAAAAATGTCACATTTCAGCTTTTGTAGCATGTAGCATGTGAAGAAAATAATTTCAAAACACAAAGAATGGCATTGAGTATGTACAAAAGCCCCAAATCATTATAATAAAGAGCGACATGTGGATCTTTACAAATCAGTTACACAGCCGTGTGTGAAAGGCTGCCTGGGTACAAGGTCTGGCCAATGCCATCTCTACAGTTTATACAATCTTTACATCCACGTAACATGTTTTAATAAGCCAAATACCAAGTCCTATGCGTCTCAATGATTCTGCAGGCAGAGAGAGAGAGAGAGAGAGAGAGAGAGAGAGAGAGAGAGAGAGAGAGAGAGAGAGAGAGAGAGAGAGAGAGAGAGAGAGAGAGAGAGAGAGAGAGAGAGAGAGAGAGAGAGAGAGAAAGGGGTAGAGAGATTGAGATCTCAAAATAAAGGAAAAAAATTACAGAATGTTCACAAATACAGCAATCTTCCACTCAGGTGAAGTGGAACAGATTTCAAAGTGGGTCAAACAATATTTGTGAAGTATATAAGGTAAAAAACAACCAGTCAGGGTGTTTATTATTGTCGTCGTTTATTTTTTAAATCACACATTGTATACACACACACAAGAATCAGTCTAACCAAACCCTCAGTTTTTTAGCAACTGGCTTAATTCAACAAAAACTCCAGGTTGTGGGCTAAGACGCAGACTTCTGTGACTTGGCCGAGGAATCGTCAGTCATTGGTTAGTTTCCATACTTGCCCCCTTTCCACTCTCTTCTCCATGGCTCTCTAGACACAGGCCAGGCTTCCTCAGGTGTATGGCCTACTGTCTCAGAAGCATCTAAGCCCAACAGCTATCTGGGAAGAACTGAAAATCATTTGAGATGAATGAAATGACAGGACCTATATTACTAATGGGTGATCTTCACTCCAAGAAAATAGTCTAAGACTCTGGTCTTGACACCATGATCATACGAGTTTATTTCCAGTCTGAGACTGTCAGATGCCTCCAAGAAAATGTGATCAGTATTCAGGATGAGTTAGGAGATCAACGGCAGTTGGAAATCCGTGGGATGCAGACTAATGGGAGCAAATGCAGAAACCACCAGAACGACGACAACTTGACTGCGGGGTCCTGAACAACCTGTAGCCACCACTGACAGGACCTGAGGATCTGGAACTTTTGATGAAATGAGCCTGAAGTGAGGGCTAGTCATCTGTATCAGAGAGGAAAAAAACAACTCAGTCAGGTACCCAGACATCCTTGCTAGCCCTGCACAAAGGCCTCTGGCCTCCTTATTTACATGAGTGTAATAAGCACTAAAGAATCCAGATAAGCCGGGCCTAGCACTCGGGAGGCAGAGGTAGGAGGACTGCCATGAGTTTGAGGCCACCCTGAGACTACAGAGTGAACAACAGGTCAGCCTGGACTAGAGCGAGACCCTACCTCGAAAAACAAAAAAAAAAAAAAAAAAAAAAAAAAAAAAAAAAAAAAAGAAAAAAAAAAAAGAATCCAGAAACCTTCTCATGACTACAGAGTCCCCAGGGCAAACCCCAAACTCCGACTCTGATAGGTCCCAATGCAGTCAAGTCACACCAATTCTCTGCTTCATGACAACAGAAGGGCCTTAGAAACTGATTTCCACTGGCCATAATACTGATAGGATCTTACCATCTGACCATCCAGGTATACACAGTACACATGTGACACACATACATACTTCACACAGCACCAAGTTAAAGACTTCTAAATACCCTGTTCTTAAGTCACCAGCCTGTCGGTGGACTCACCTTTATGCATAGTAGCACGGAGACACGAGGAGGTCGGTGAGGACCAGCAGCTGGTCGTCAGTGAACTGCTGCTTGTGCTCCTGCCAGTTGTCGTGGTGTGTCCTTCGGAAATTGGATAAGGTCTTCTTTACAGTCATCTGCAGAATAATCAACCCACATACATTTTAATCTGATGAGGATTTAACACAGGACATATAACTAAGAAATAACCCATCTAGGCCTCAGCTCTCACAGATCACAACTACGACAACGCTACAAACCCACAGAATTCTGTAGTTAAGTTTCACTTTAGGTCGTTATCACACCAGTTTTAAATACATTTCATGTCTACCAAGTCACTTGTTTAAGGTTAGGAAGGAGCGCAGGCGTTCATCACTAAATCCCTATTTCCTCTTTAGTATTAGCTTCCCTCCAGCGACATTCTTCAAAGATACAAAATGCTAGGAAAACAGAAGCACAGAATATTACTAAGTAATACTGATATTGTCATTTTCTTCTATTTTTTCTATTCTATATACTGAGAAGGAAAGACACTATAGTTTTCTTCCTTTTTTTCCTACCAAAAGATCTCAAATACACATGAAAGCAATGTCTCTGCAAAATTTCAGTAAGAGTGATTATGGGTGCACAGAGTAAAATCGACCCTAGCAGCAGAAACACTAGCTTATGAAAGCAGCAATCTCACAATGTATAGGAAATAGCTGGGCGTGGTGGTGCACGCCTTTAATCCCAGCACTCTGGAGGCAGAGGTAGGAGGATCGCCATGAGTTCGAGGCCACCCTGAGACTACAGAGTGAATTACAGGTCAGCCTGGGCTAGAGCGAGACCCTACCTTGAAAAACAAAACAAAAAAAAAAAAGTATAGGAAATGATGGTCCAAACAATGAAGCAAGGAAGAGCGTACCTCAATGGGCTGAGGGTCGTTCAGATGCGCACTGAGATTCATAAGGAGCTGGGGCATCCAGGTTGGAACATCGTAAGGGCTGGAAAGAACGCATGCACCAAGTCCTAACACACCAGCATGGCGCTTGACCAGCTCTGCAGAGAAAATACAAATCATCTTTACGGCACCTGCTACAGTGAAATCAATTTTCTTTATACTAGTTAGTTGCGCTTTCAGAGTGAGATTTTCTACACTTAACCTAAATTCCAAATATACAAGTCAAAAACATGGTTTCTGAAGCTGAACTTCAAAAACCCTGTATTTAAGAATTTAAAGACATTTTACAGCTTTTCCTGTGATAGCATTGACTGTTTCTAGACCAGGAATGCGTCACACTAATTATTAAAACCAACATGGTAATGGCTTTTAAAACTGATTCATATTCCAAAATATGATCCTTAATCTTATGAGATAAGACCGTTTTTCTGTATGCGACTGTCCCCACAAAGAATGAAAGCAGAACTATAGTTATGGAGGATGTCAACAGAAAGTCACACACCCCACCAAGAGCAGCTGATGAGAGGTGAGGGTCTCGAGGGGGAGTCAGCAGCACACATCTCTGGGTCGAAGTGGTCTGAATACTAGTGACATGTCCCCTCTCTCTCCTCCTCAGGCCCGGCCGGGGCACATACATGAGAAGCGCGTGCTCTCGCACTGACCTACACTGCCACACACTCATGCTCTTTATTCCCTTCCTTTTTGGTAACACTGGGACCTGAACTCAGGTCTTGTGAATGACAGCCAAGAGCTCAGCGGAGCCACAGCTCCAGTTCCCTTCTTCAGTGTTTTTTTTTCCCTTAATTTTTAAAAATTGGCATGTGTGAGGCCCATGGCCAGCAGGCTTTAAAAATAAGCATTTTTTTTCAGCCAGGTGTGGTGGCGCACACCTTTAATCCCAGCACTCGGGAGGCAGAGGTAGGAGGATTGCCGTGAGTTCAAGGCCACCCTGAGACTACATAGTGAATTCCAGGTCAGCCTGGACTAGAGCGAGATCCTACCTCGAAAAACAAAAAAAACAAAAAAAAAAAAAAGCATTTTTTAACTGCTGAGAAATCTTCCTACCCCAATCCCCTCATAATTTCTTAAAAGCTATGTGCATACATTTGAGTTGAAAGTAAGAAAAAATTTTTTGAAGCAATATATATAAATGATAGATGCTATTTGGTATAAAAATTAACATATAATTCTCAAGAAAAGATGCTAGAGGGCTGGAGAGATGGCTTAGCCATTAAGGCACTTGCCTCCAGTGCCTAAGGCCCCCGGTTCAATTCCCCAGAACCCACATAAGCCAGATCCACAAGGTGGTGGCCCTGGTGTGCGCTCTCTATCTCTCTCTCTGCTTGGAAAATAAATATTTAAAAAAAAAAACATTTTAAAAAAGATGCTAGAACAATGATACTTTATTGAAATTCAATAATTCAATTATTATTCAATGAATAATTACGTGAAGCCAGGTGTGGTGCATACTTTTAATCCCACCACTTGGGAGGCAGAAGGATCACAGTGGGTCTGAGACCACTCTGAGACTACATAGTGAATTCCAGGTCAGTCTGGGCTAGAGCGAGACCCTACCTTGACAAATAACAAAAAGAAAGAAAGAAGAAAGTGAAGGATTCAGAGATGAAAGATAAATCTTACATATAATCAAAGTGAGAGAGAACCCCCAAAGCATGACACGAACAGAAGGAAAGAAGAAAAACTCCCAAGTTAACTCCCCTCACCATCCAGGCTCAGAAGGAGGCACAACCCTGAATGGTTGTTTTTTTATTTGTTTTGTTTTTTGTTTGTTTGTTCTGTTTTTTGGTTTTTCTTTTTTCTTTCGAGGTAGGGTCTCACTCTAGCCCAGGCTGACCTGGAATTCACTATGTAGTCTCAGGGTGGACTTAAACTCAAGGGAATCCTCCTATTCCTGCCTCCCAAGTGCTAGCATTAAAGGCATGCACCACCACGCTTGGTGGTTCACAGTAATTCTTCTATCTCTACCTCCCAAGTATTGGGATTAAAGACACACACCACCATGCCTACCTACTATTTTTTTTTAAAAGCAGGCTGACCTGGGACTCACTCTGCATGTAGTTCAGGCTGACCTCGAACTCATGGCAATTATTCTACCTCAGCCTCCTAGGTGCTAGGATTAAAGCCTGCACCATCACACCTGGTGAAACAGATGTTTTAGATCCTCTAAAAGAACTAACTCTGGATGGCTGTCTTTATGAAGCTCTCTGGGGGTAGAGTAGAATAGATGTATTAAAATAAGAGTGTAGGCCGGGCGTGGTGGCGCATGCCTTTAATCCCATCACTCGGGAGGCAGAGGTAGGAGGATCGCCATGAGTTCAAGGCCACCCTGAGACTACATAGTGAATTCCAGGTCAGCCTGGACTAGAGCAAGACCCTACCTCGAAAAACAAAACAAAACAAAACAAAACAAAACAAAAAGGAGTGTGCAGTGGTGTGGTGTACAGGCTCCTTTGTACACAGCAATTTCAGCTTTTAGATTTCAGGTATTGTCTTCTACATACAAACTCCTCAAACGAAGGAACAACCACTTGCAGTCCCTTGCTAAGAACTAAGCACATGCAAGTACATTCCATATTTGTTAAACCTGGTTAGTTCCCAGCACCAACATTACCTGCAGAAGGAATGGTATCTCCTACGGAACCAGGGTCTCGTTTTCTTTTCTTAGGTAGTTTTGTTTTGCAAAGTTGCTCAAAATGACTCTGCATAGGACTGTCCATGGTAAGGAAGTTACACTGTAACAGACCACTTAGGGTAGTTGCAGCCATTTCTCGAACCTGTACAGAGAATTATGTCTATTAGAATGGAGATCCTAAATCTGAGAAATAATCAAAGATGAGGGTAGACATGAAAACTAGTTTCTGGACTGAATATTGTTATCTTATTTGACAGAAAGAGAGGAAGGTATGTGTGTCTGCTTGGGTGCAACAGGGCCTCATGCCACGCACGGCAAATGAACTTCAGATGCAGGAGCCACTTTGTGCATCTGGCTTTATGTGGATTACCAGGAAACAAACCTTGCCCAGCAGGCTTTGCAAGTGAGAACCTTTAACCACTTAGCAATCTACCCAGCCCCCAGGAAAAGTACTTTATAAACACAATTACTTCTTAAATTATCTGATTTTTGCTTGAAATTAAAAATACATATGGATTCTTTTGAAATAAAACATATATTTTATATTTTGCTTTTTTGCTATATCAAAAGTAACACAAGGAGAAAGCCTTTCTAGCATGTTCGGCCTTGTTTTCTGTGGTGATTAAAGCAAACGCTTGGTTAAACTGCTTATTTTCCATCTTGCTATCTCAGCTAAGAATAATCATATATGAACCATAAATTTTGATTTTTTTAACCCAAGTTTTTAAAAAATAATTCCTTTTATTTGTAAAAGAGTAAACCCATCATGGAACTCTGAATTCTCCATGCTCATAATTCTACTCTCGTTATATCTTGGCGTAGTGGATTTTTTCTAGATAAATTCTTTTGAAATAAAAATACATATGGGCTGGAAAGATGGATCAGGGGTCAAAGCCTAATTACTTTAGTTTGATTCCCTAGTACCCATATAAAGCCAGATGCACAAAATGGCACATGCATCTGGAAGTTCTTTTGTAATGGCTGAAGGCCCTGACGTGCCCATTCTCTGTCTCTTTTCTCTCTCTGCTTGCAAATAAATAAATAAATATGTGTGTATGTATGTATGTATGTATGTATATATATATGTATGTATATATATATATAAACATATAATTATGGGAAAAAATGGGGGCTGGGGAGATATATTTTATTTCTTATTTGCAAGCAAGGATGCATGCATCATTTGTGCATCTGGCTTCAAGTGGGTACTGGGAATAGCATCTGTGTTGGCAGGCTTAGCAAGCATCTCCCAGACCCAGAAAAACAAATGCTAACAAATAAAAAAAAAGCAACTTGTCCAGGGCAATGAAGTAGATGTTACTTAGGAGAATCAAAATAATCCCCCCCCCCCCCTCCGAGGTAGGGTCTCACTCTAGCCCAGGCTGACCTGGAATTCACTATGTATTCTCAGGGTGGCCTTGAACTCATGGTGATCCTCCTACCTCTGCCTCCCGAGTGCTGGGATTAAAGGCATGCGCCACCACACCCAGTTCAAAATAATTTTAAATGTATTTTATTTATATATATATAGCACCAGGGAAGATGGTTCACTGGGTAAAAGCACTTGCTGTATAACCATGGGAACTGAGTCTGATCCTGAGCAGGGTGGCTAAACATGCCTGGATTCCCAGCACTGGGAGGGCAGAGTGGGGAGTAACTGAGTAAGTTCCAGGCTCAGCAGAGACAGGACACCCAATGTCCTCCCCTGGCCTCAGCACACATGGTGCATGTATCTCTACACACATGCATATTCTGCATATACCGCACAGCAAAGGTTTGCTTTGTGTTCCTTGACAAGTTTTCTCCTGAGTTTTTCACCAGCACTGTCATTAACTATAGTACTGACAATTCAATTTATGGCATCACAAATGCTCTACTACTGAGCTATATATGCCCAGCCCTCTTTTTATTTTTTTTACTTTGAGACAGGGTCTCACTAAGTTGCCCAGGTTGGCCTTGAACTTGAGGAACTGAGAAATAAACTCAGGGTTTAAAGTATGTTAGGCCAAAGCTTGATCACTGAGTTTCACACCCTGCCCTTAAAAAAAAATTCATTTTTGAGACAGGGTCTTCCTACATTGGCCTTGAACTCATGCGGCCAAAGCTGCCCCTGGGATTAAAGTACATGCCCCACCTGGCCAAGATATTTTATATTCATGTAACTTTTTTCCTATTAGAAGCACTTGGATTATTAAACTTGAAAGTATGAACAACTTTATAGCTATCGTTTGCTTTGCAAAAAGCTGGTGTTAACAACACTAGGTTGAATGTGAACCACTAGTCCTTACAAACAGTGGTTATCGTGATTACAGTCTTCTGTGGAAGCCAGAGGTTCATGTTGGGGGTCCTTCCTCAATTACTCTCTGACATATTGAGGCAGGGTCTCTCACCTGAACACAGGGCTTACCACTTTGGCTAGCCTAGCTAGAGAACTTGCTCTGGGGGTCCAGTCTGAGCCTCCTGAGTGTGGGGTTACAGGCAGGACACCACATGGATGCTGAACATCTAAGCTCTGGTCCTTATTCTTGATGACACTTTATCCAATGAGCCACTGCCCCAGCCTCACTTTTACTTTTTAAAAAAAAAAATAAAAATAAAAAAGCTATGATTAATCCTCTTCACTGGATGACCTGAAACTCACTCCCCACCTATCTCAGCCTCCTGAGCACTGGGATTTTAAGTGAGAGCCACCACACCTGGCCTAGCTGTTCTTTTTTGAGACAGTACCTTACTTTGCAGCCCAACAAGCATTGAACTTATGGTAACCCACTTGTGTAACTCTCATGGTGGTTTTTTTTGTTTTATTTTGTTTTTCAAGGTAGGGTCTCACTCCAGGCTGACCTGGAATTCACTGTGTCCTCTCAAATGCTGGGATTAAAAGTGTGCCACCACACCCAGCTGATTTTCAACTTGTTGAAACTTAAAATTTTACCTCTAACTGTTCATCCTCCAAAAGGCTTATAATCAGCCATCTGATGTCTTTAACTGCATCTTCATTATTTAGGAAAATGAAGAGGTTATAAAATACCATGGTCTGGAGGTAGGTCAGCACTGTGTACCTCGCATGCCAAGAACTGCTTCTTGCGGTCTGTGAAGTAGAAATGAATATAAATGATAACCAGTACTGACAAGAGAATGAGAGGACGACAATATTACATACAAATAAGATAACATTCTAATATCTTACTTTCATAGGTACAGAGTAAACTCATCCTCCCTTTCCTTCTAAAAGGAAAGGGCGAGGGAGCAATTTGAGCCAATTATTCAGAATGTATGGTGATCCAGTAATGGGAAAGGAATCCATAGGTAAGTCCATTGTAGAAGAAACAAAACTCCAAGGCCTCCTATTAATTTTACTTTCAGTAGCAGTAGGGTCTTGAAAGCAAAGGAGATTAAGAACTACTAAACTCCATTCCAAAAAATACCATTTTAGGCTGTTGAAAATGATTTTTTTCAGGGGCTGGAGAGATGGCTCAGCAGTTAAGGCATGTGTCTTCAGTGCCTAAGGACCCTGGTTCAATTCCCAGTCCCACATAAGCTGGATGTAGTTTTCCCTCTCTCTCTTTCTCTCTCTCTCTCTGCTGGCAAGAAAATAAATATTTAAAAAAAAAAAAAAAGAAAATGATTTTTTCAGTGGCCAACTAAAAAGAAGAAAACCATGAAAATATGTCTACTTCATGGAACAGGTACGACATGAACAAAGTGAACACAGAAGTCACTACAATGAGTCAGAAAATAACAAAATGACTGAGTCAGAAGTGAATAAAAATAAGGGGGACACCCACCATGACTCAGGGAACTGAGCAGAAGAGGGGGCGGAAAGATTCTGAGAGCCGTGGTGGGGGAGACTATCCAGAGGCATGGCACCCCTCAGTAACAACACACTTGGGCCAGGAGAACCGGGCTGAGTACTAGGCTATCCTTGGTCCCCTGCCACGAGGACTGATCCAGATGGCCCACGGAGGAGGAGGATATCCAGCTGATTGGGGATAACAACTCATTGTTTGCTCACTAAATAATGTAACTCATTATGGACAATAAAAAATAAACAAACTAAAAAAAGGGGGGGGAGGAAATGGCATAAGCACTTTGTTTTAAAGGCACTTTAATGACTAGCTCTTTGTGTATAGGTAATTTCTGCCTTAAAAGACTTTCCTAAAGTCACAGAACCAGGTGTAACAATATATATATATATTTAATACTAAAGAATAGTCAAAACAAATATCAGGTACTATATATAATACAGTTCACTGTGAAATTCTTAGAATGGTAAACCAAAGTGTAAGCAGAAGATTCAAATATCGTCGCACACTCACTTGATTTAGCACCTGAAGTACCAAAGGCACTTGATGAGGGTAAAGCAACCCCTGAGACATTAGTGATAAACACAGCTTTGCATCTCTTTTCAGTTCGTCATAGCTATTGTCATTTTCCACTGGAGCAATCTAGAAGATAAGCAAATCAAGACAACACCAATTAAAAGGTAACTTTCAGAGCTGGGGAGATGGCTCAGTGGTTAAAGGTGCTTATTTGTAAAGCCTGCAGGTCTGGGTTCAATTCCCCTGCACCCATGTAACATGGACCTGTTCAACAGGTTGCAACTGTTCAGTTGCAACAGTATGTCAATCTTCTCCCTCTCTCTCTTTCTGCTTTCAAATAAATAAATAAATAAATAAATAAATAAATAAATACCAAAGAAAATAAAGAAAGCTTATTTATTTTATTTTTTTGAGGCAGGGTCTCATCCTGTCCAGGCTGACCAGGAACTGAAACACCAGCCTGGCCTCAAACTCATGGTGATCCTACCACCTCAGCCTCCTGAGTGCTAAGGTTAAAGGGGTGCCCACCAACGCCCAATCTAAATAAGTAGACATATAAATTTTATTTTTATTATTTTGTTTATTCATTTTCTTTTTCTTTTTAAAATATTTTATTTATTCATTTTCAAGCAGAGAGAGAGAGAGAGAGAGAGAGAGAGAGAGAGAGAGAGAGAGAGAGAGAGAGAGAGAGAGAGAACGCGCATGTACCAGGGCTAGAATCTTGTGGACCTGGCTTATATGGGTACTAGGGAATTGAATCGTGGGCCTTAGGCACTGGAGGCAAGTACCTTAACTGCTGAGCCATCTCTCCAGCCCTTATTTATTCATTTTCAAGCAGAGATACAGAGATACAGAGAGAGAGAGAGAGAGAGAGAGAGAGAGAGAGAGAGAGAGAGAGAGAGAGAGAGAGAGAGCGCACAAGAGCATACCAGGGCCACCACCTTATGTGTCTGGCTTATGTGGGTCCTAGGGAATTGAACCCAGGGCCTTAGGCACTGGAGGCAAATGCCTTAACTGCTGAGCCATCTCTCCAGCCCTACATATATATTTTAAAGGCATCCTACACAAAGTAAATCCCAGCACTAGGAAGCTAAGTTAGAAGGATGGCAAGTTTGAGGTCAGCCTTGGCTATAGAAGGAAGGAAGGAAGGAAGGAAGGACGGAAGGAAGGACGGAAGGACGGAAGGAAGGAAGGAAGGAAGGAGGAAGGAAGGAAAGACGGACGGACAGACAGATAGACAAAACAAAATTTTCCCAGCACTCAGGAGGCTGAGGGTAGGAGGAGGTGAGATACAGGTCAGCCTGGGCTACAGTAAGATCCTGCCTCTGAAAAATAAACCTGTATGAAAAATTCAAACATATAAAAAAAAAAAAACAAGAAACTAGTACAATACCCATAAGCCAGTGACAAATTCATAAGCCTTTGTTTCATTTTTTGCTTCCTTCTGACTCTTCTATATTGAATGACCCGAAACAGCCTCAGAAGTATTTCATCCAGGAAATCACCCCTGCATTATGTATTTCTTTTTTTCTTTTTCTGTGCATCTGGCTTTATGTGGGTGCTGGGGAATTAAACCTAGGTCATTAGGCTTTGCAAGCAAGTGCCTTTAACCACTGAGCCATCTCCCCAGCCCTGAATTATGTTATTTCTTTAAAATAAATACCTGTAAAGACATCATCATACATAAAACTTCATTATACTCACAATATAAAAAGCCTTGGTAGAGCTCAAACTTCCCTAATTTTAACATTCACGTGTTAATGCTGCTGGAATCATTTAACATAGCAATCACCTTGTACTCAGCTATGTTTTTTGAAGCTCTGAAAATACCTATATATATTTTTTTAAAAGAGGGAAAGACCTCAGTCTTCTTTCATCATTTCCTCCATTGCAGCCTTCCTTCCCTGACTAGATCCCTGAATTGGTATTCCTTGGTTCCAGTTGTACCATGGCCATTGGATCTAGGTTTGATTTTATTGACATGTGACTTGACACAATATTAAGTGTATTGTATGTATCCATCACTGATTCTTGGTAGTAGTTATTTCTTCATTGTTAATAATACTTAATTTAAAAGTGCTCCCTTGTTATCACTATGTGTTAGTTAGAAATTAAACAGATTGTACTGACATAATAAATTTAAATTTATAATTGCTGAGAATTCATCCAACCATTTGTATTTTTACATCTTTTATGTCCCATACTGAAGCTCTTACATCCTACTGACAACTCAATTTACAAAAAGAAATAATAGTAATGCTTCTCTTCTTTAATACCAGGGACTGTATCAATTTAGATGAAATGTTCAAACCTGGCACTGCGGCTGGGGAGGTGGTTCAGTGGGTAATGAGATCTCCACTGAAGCCCTAGTCCTCAAGTTCAATCCTCCCCAGGCTACACGTAAAAAGCCAATATAGTAATTTTACGGTGCAAGACGGGAAGAGGAGACAAGAGAACTTTCCAGAAGCTCTTAGAGCAAGACAGAGAGAAACTGACTCAAGTGAGGTGGACCGACAAGAACCAAAAGTCGTCCTCTGAACACCACACTCTGTGGCGTGTGGCTCACATTCACACACAGACATGCATGCATGCATGCATGCATGAATGAATGAATGAATGAAAAGGTGGGGAAAAACCAGCAAGTGCCCCCCCAACCCTAGGTGTTACTCACTCTTCTTGCATATTCCTATCTGTGGAAATGTAACTATTTTGGAAATACTCCCCTTGACCAACCAAGCTTTGAGCTTCTTGAAGCTCTCTTGATCATGTCCCCTCGCTTGGTCTGGCCAGAGCTCAGCTTTCTCAAACCTCCTGCTCATTCAGTTGTTTCCCTCATTACTTCATCACAGTCATCATGCGCTGCTCTGATATTAATCACCTGGGCTTGCCTCTAGCAGAGGACTTGTGGTATTTCTTAATGAAATATTCTTATGGCTTTAACAAGCATCACACTCATGTAAAGAGCATTCCTTTAAGGGAAGGGAGGATGAGTATGAGCAAAGTGAGTATGTATGAGAATGTCATTCTGTACACTCACTAAAAAAATTAGTATTTCTCTAGATACAAAGAAGTACACAAATACTTAAAGTGATATACTCAGGTTGGGGAGATGGCCTAATGGTTAAAGGTAGCTTACTTGATTGCAAAGCCTGCTAGCCCAGGTTCAATTCCCCAGCACCCATGTTAAAGCTAGACACAAAAGTAGTACCTACATAAGCACACATGCAAATAAATAATATTAAACAATTTAAGCTCCAGGATCAGTAGGAAACTCTGGCTCCATAAGAATGGGCAGCTGAGCAATGGAGCAGGCCACAGATGTTCTGCTGACCCCTGCTGGTGAGCTCACCTCTGCAGGGGAGCACTTGAGGTGCTGCATGGGCATCTTCTGAAAGTGTTTAGAGTAGAACTAAGCATAGAGGCACACACCTGTGATCTCAACACCTGGGAAGCTAAGTCAGGAGGATTGTGAGTTTGAGGCTACTGGTATAAAAGCTTGCTACAATGAAAGTTGAATTTAAAAACAATAAAAAGGAGCCGGGTATGGTGGCGCACACCTTTAATCCCAGCACTCGGGAGGCAGAGGTAGGAGGATTGCCGTGATTTCAAGGCCACCCTGAGACTACATAGTGAATTCCAGGTCAGCCTGGGCTAGAGTGAGACCCTACCTTGAAAACAAACAAAAAAACTTTGATCACCTTACCTTAAAAAACAAAGGCAGAAGCTGAAGCTGTTCCTTGACTGCTGTAGAGAAAGATCTTCCTGCACTTGCCATAAGCCATTTCAAGACTATGTGGAAATAAACACACACAATCAGTTGTTACTATTAAGTTAGGAACCACAAAAAATGATATAATTAGCTTCTCATAGTCACTGATAGCTCTTTCATGTTAAGATCATTTAAGACCTCTCAAAATTCAACTGATTAGCAGTGTAAAAAGACCTACAATACAGGCTAACCAATTAATCCAGAGTGCCAAGGCTGCTCTCTCCAGGAGGTAATTAGGGAGGCTGTTGCAAGAGAACATGTCATCAGTAGTGGACCTTGAAAGCTACTAGACCAACCAGCCAGGCAAGATGTGCCCACAGGTGGCACACAACTGCTGGGGTAGCCAAGTGCTCTCTGTGGTACGGAACATTTAGTCAGAAGCGTAGGGCTTGGAAGGAAACAGGCCCTAGAGGCAAGATCACTGGTGAGTCCATCTAACTGCCTTCTAGAAAGGCATCCATCATGCTGTTCTTACTTCTGGTTTGAGATGATTCTTGTTATATGTGGTGGAGAATCTAAGGAGATAGTAAGGGCTCAAGTAACAATGCACAGGTAAGAGGAGAAGTCTCAGTGCGGGTTTCACTGCTAGGCAGGGAAGATCCTCTACGGAGATGTGATAGGATGGTGAGGAGATTCAACAAAGCTAAAAACAAGAGGCCCGGAAACTCTGTGGAAGAGGGGCAGAAAGAATCTAAGAGCCATAGGGTGGGCCATGACCTCACAGTAGTGGTGTTCACCCTCATGAGACCCGCACAATTCTGATGGAGAATGAGAACAAGACATCAAAACAGAAGGGGGCTGGAGAGATGGCTCAGTGGTTAAGGTGTTTGCTTGGAAAGCATAACGACCTGGGTTCAATTCCTTGGTAACCACATAAAGTCAGATGCACAAAAGTGGCACATGCGTCTAGAGTTTGTTTACAGTGGCTGGGGGACCTGGCACGCCCATCTGTGTGACTCTTCTCTCTACCTATCTCTCCCCACACCCCTCTGCTTGTAAATAAAACAAAAAAGGAAGAGTGTGCTTAATGGGATTGAGCAGAATGGGGACAAAAAAAGGTAACAGGACAGGAATATGATCAAAGAATGTTCATGTATTGAAATTCTCAAATAAAAATTCAATGGGACTAGAGAGATGGCTAAGCAGTTAAGGCACATGCTTGCAAAGCCTGATGGCCTAGGTTTGATCCCCCACATAAAGCCCGATGCCAAAGTTGTGCATGCATCTGGAATTTGTATGCAACAACAAGAACTCTGGCACAAATTCTCTATCTTTGAGAATAAAAACAAACAAACAAATGTATAAAAAAACCCAGGAATCATTACCAGCTGACTCAAGTACCCAAACAAAGTATGCACTAGAAATAGCCTTCAGTAATTCTGAAGAAGCTAAAACAACTAAAAGTTTGCTCTACAGTTCAAATCCTTAAAAACTTGTCAACCCAAAAACAAGACACCCCGAATAGGAAGGAAAGGGGGACTTAACAAAAATTAGAGGACTCACATTGATTTTAAAACTTAATTACAAGGGGCTGTGGATATGGCTCAGCAGCTGAAGGTGCTTGCTTGCAAAGTCTGCTGGTCTGGGTTTAATTTCCTAGTGATCATGTAAAGTCAGACCCAAAAAAGTGGCACAAGAGTCTGGCATTCCATCGACAGTAGCAAGTGGCCCTGCTGTTCACTCCTACATACACACACACACACACACCCCTCTCTAAAAACTGGAAAAAAAAAAAAAAAAAAAAACCACAAAAGAAGGTATGAGAGGTGGGACTCACATAGGAAAAAATTTATAAATCATTCATATGACAAGGTATTAATGACATCAAGAACATAAAAATAACTAAAACTCGCCGGGCGTGGTGGCGCACGCCTTTAATCCCAGCACTCGGGAGGCAGAGGTAGGAGGATCACCATGAGTTCGAGGCCACCCTGAGACTACAGAGTGAATTCCAGGTCAGCCTGGGCTGGAGTGAGACCCTACCTCGAAAAAAAAAAAAAAAAAAAAAAAACTAAAACTCAGACTGGAGAGATGGCTCAGCAGTTCTAGGCACTCATTTGCAATGCCTGATGACCCATATTCGCTTCTCCAGTACCCACGAAAAGACAGATTTGCACAAAGTGGCACATGTGTCTGGAGTTCCTTTGCAGTGGCAGAAGACCCTAGTGCATCCATACTCTCGCAAATTAATAAATGTTTGTTTATAAAAAAGAACTGTAACTCAATAGTAACAAAATACCATAGTTAAAAAATGAAGAAGATATTTCAGTTAGCATTTATTTATTCATTTTCAAGCAGAGATATACAGAGACAGAGAAAGAGAGAAAGAGAGAGAGAGAGAGAGAGAGAGAGAGAGAGAGAGAGAGAGAGAGAGAGAGCGCGAGCGAGCGAGCGCGCGCCAGGGCCTCCACCTTGTGGGTCTGGCTTATGTGGGTCCTGAGGAATTGAACCCGGGGCCTTAGGCACTGGAGGCAAGTGCCTTAACTACTGAGCCATATCACCAGCCCTTCAGTTAACATTTAGTGACTCACCAGCACACTTGTTATTAGGTAAACACAATCACAAATTTTCATCTGCATTATGATGGATAAAATTAGAAAAAGAAAAAAAGAAAAATGACAGAATAGGCAAGTAAATATGTGGGGAAACTGTCACTCATGGCATTTAATTTCTAAAATGTAAAATGTGCAGCTGCTACAAAGCAGTTTAAACTTAAAATGCTAAACATAAAAATTCCAGATTGTACAGCAACACTTTCAGTTTTAAAAATAACAACAAACAAAAAAACAAAAACTGAAATCAGGGACTCCAATAAATACTTATGTATCAATGGTAATAGTGGCATTACTCCTAATAGACAAAAGGTGGAAATATTTCAAATGCTCATTAACAGATGCATGAACAAATGCATGAAAAGCATGTAGGAGGAAATTTCTTATTTATGGTACAACATGGATTAACCATGAAATACTATGCAAAGTGAAATATGCCAGAAACTTAAAACCGAATGTATGACTTGATTGATACGAACTACCGAAATCAATGAAAAGCACAGTTAAAAATGATTACTAATCAGAAATTTTACTGTTATATTTTTCAAAAATTTTAAAGGTGGGACAAAGGCTAGAGGTGCTTGCTTGCAAAGCCTGCTGGTCCCGATTCAATTCCCCAGGACCCACATAAACCCAGATGCACAAAGTGATGCATGCATCTGTAGTTCACTGGCAGCGGCTGGAGGCCCTGGTGTGCCCATACTTCTTCTGTCCTGTTTCTTTAAAGTAAATAAATGAAACTATGTTTTTTAAAGGTGGGGGGAAAATTCCAAATTCAAAATGCCTATATTCTCAAGCGAATTTCTACTGATTTTAATGACTTACTGGTTTTTAAGAGTTTAATGCCCTGGGTTCGTTCATCTTCTTCACCAATTCCATTTTCTTCCATAACATGGTTCTGGATTTCTTCATCTACGTCCACAAGGGGTTTTAATTTCTCTAGGACTCGAGCAGTAAACTCAGAGATACATGGGGATGTTGTTGGCATAGTATTTGGCAAAGAAACATCTATCATGAATATGTAGGTCAGCACACTGTTAAAACATAATAAAAGGTTTCATATTATCATAAAACTATAGAGTTCAAAAGTTTAGATCCATCCAAAGTAAACTTTACGAAACTAATATCTGGAGAGGGTCTCAGGTGACCCATGTGTACAATAAGCCTTATAATTCAGAGGCAATAAGCCTGAGTTGCAGTGATTACTCAACTCTAGCTCTGAGTAAACTGTTTTCCTAGCTTACGTTCACTGTTACCTGAACAAAACAAGGAAGGCAACACAACCCAACACATGGCAACATATCCTGTATGCCTTGTTGGATAAACTTAATGAAGAGAAATCTAGGTGTACCACATAACAGAGGAAATTCATACCTACCTTCCTATTCTTTCCCTGACATTTTTGTAAACCTGGGTGAGTTTAGGTTCCAAGTACTTCAGCAGTCTGTGTAATAGCTCAGGAACTCTCCACTCTTGCTGGGCAAGGCCACCTTGTAGCACAAAGAGTCGGCTAAAATTAAAGGATAGAAGCACTGTGTTAAGAATCTCTTCTATGCTGACAGCAGAGCTAAACAATGCCTGTATTTCTTTTCCCATTACCTTAAATCTATTTTGAAACCTTTCTATAAACTCCAACTTGACTTCCAAAAATCTTTTAAAAGTAAATATTCAAGTTTTCTTACTAATGAACTCCTTTTTCTTTTTAAATATTTATTTGTAAGGAGAGAAAGAAAATGAATGGTTACTCAAGGTATTACAATCTACAGATGCATATGCCACTTTGTGCATCTGGCTATACGTAAGTACCAGGGAATGGAACCTGCAAGCAAGCACCTTAAGCACTAAGTCACCTCTCTTATGAACTTCTTTATCTTAATGAGGTTTTTCAGATTTTTTTTTTTCGAGGTAGGGTTTCGCTCTAGTCCAGGCTGACCTGGAATTCACTATGTAGTCTCGGGGTGGCCTTGAACTCATGGTGATCCTCCTATCTCTGCCTCCCGAGTGCTGGGATTAAAGGCATGCACTGCCACACCCAGCTTGTTTTTCTATTACTCACTACTTTTCATTAGCTTGGCTTGTCTGTGCCAAGTGCAGTTCTCTATAAACTGATTACTCTCTTCTTTGAAAAATTTTTTAAAAAAATATTCTATCTATTCATTTTCAAGAAGAGAGAGAGAGAGAGAGAGAGAGAGAGAGAGAGAGAGAGAGAGAGAGAGAGGGGGAGGGAGGGAGGGAGGGAGGGAGGGAGGGAGAATCAGAGCCACCACCATGTGGGTCTGGCTCATGTGGGCACTGGGGAATTGAACCCAGGACCTTAGGCACTGGAGGCAAGTGCCTTAACTGCTGAGCCATCTCTCCAGCCCCTTTGAAATTTTTTTGAGGGTGGTGTAGGGAGAGTCAGTACTGGGTGCATGGTCAACAAGTGCTCTACCCCTGAATCATAACCCCAACCCCTCCTTCTTTGTATGTTTAACAGGAAGGAACACAGGGATATGGCTCAGTGGTTGAAGGTGCTTGTTTGCAAAGCCTGCCACAATGGGCTCCACTTCCCAGCACCTGTAAAGCTGGACCACGGATGGTACATGCATCTTTAATCTCAGGGTGCCTATGACAGTGGGGAGAAAGCCAGGAGAATCTGAAGCTCTCAGGTCAGCTAGTTTGATGTTTGTTTGCAGAGGCAAGAGACTCTCTAAGTTGTTCTCTGACCTTCACATAAAAACACACACACACACAGAGGTAAGTAAACACATTAAAGAGATATGATGAAAGCCAGGTGTGGTGTTGCATGTCTTTAATCCCAGCACTTGTGAGGCAGAGGTAGAAGGATCACCATGAGTTCCGAGGTCAGTTTGGGACTACAGAGTAAATTCCAGGTCAGCCTGGACTACAGTGAGACCCTACCTCGAAAAAAAATTTTGAAACAGATGTGATGAAGTCGTCTATAATGGCAAAGAAAAAGGCAATTCTAGTGGAAGAATGGACAGCTAAAAAGAGCTTATGCTAGAGTTGCTCTAGGTGCCTAAAAAATAAGAAGTATGTTATCTTCCAGGGGAAAGTCGTCATTTTATATATAATGAATTACATTGCTTAGTGGGCAAACAATGAGTTGTTATCCCCAATTCCCCAATGCCCCCACTCCCCATCCCCAATCAGCTGGATATCCTCCTCCGTGGGTCGTCTGGATCAGTACTTGTGGCAGAGGACCATGGATAGCCTAGTACTCAGCCCGGTCCTCCTGGCCCAAGTGTGTTGTTACTGAAGGGTGCCATGCCTCTGGATAGTCTCCCCCACCACGGCTCTCAGAATCTTTCCAGCCCCTCTTCCACTCAGTTCCCTGAGTCGTGGTGGGTGGGAAAGTCATCATTTAATCTATCTCAGGAGAATATAGACAGTTCACTTTTTTTTCTTTTTATTTTGAGACAGGGTCATGCTACATATAGTCCTGGCTGGCTTGGAACTTTCTAAAGATATAGTCCAGATTAGTCGCAAGTTTATGGTCCTCCTGCTGTGATTATAGGTGTGAGCCACCTAGTCCAGTAATTCATTTTTATTTATCCATTACTTAACACAGAAGGTTTGATGTGAACCTCATAGGTTTTCAATTTATTTACCATGCATCTACAAAGGAACCTCCTTCACCACTCAATGGCGATTCCAAAAGCAGCTCAAAAAGCCAATGAAGCTTCCGGGGATCTCTGCTCTCCTATATTGAACATATAAAGTAGTAATTAAATAGGGAACCTATAGTACTATAATCATACCCAGTTACATTCAAATATTAACAGTACGTAAGTATACAGAAGCCATTCAAACTAAAACTGGTGAGCCAAAACCAAATAACTCATGTTAACATGGAGAAGACTATTAGGTAAATGTGTAGTCCTTAAATTAAATAGACATATACACCTGTAAAGTTTTATATTACATAGATTTTATTACATGTAGCAACATTCTCAAATACATGATTCAACTTGTCGCTTCATTTAAAAATGAATAACTGGGCTGGAGAGATGGCTCAGCAGTTAAGGTACTTGCTTCCAGTGCCTAAGGCCCCGGGTTCAATTCCCCAGTACCCACATAAGCCAGACCCACAAGGTGGTGGCCCTGGTGCATTCTCTCTCTCTCTCTCTCTGCTTGAAAATGAATAAAGTATTTAAAAAAAAAAGAATAACCACATCAGAGAAGGTATCAAAATCATTAAGAGTTATCGTTCAATAGGCAAGCATGAAAGCATTATTTTCAATTATGTAATACAACCAAGGTATGACAAGAATTGAGATTCCAGAGATATGAGGTCCCTCCATTTAGAGACAGGGTATCAAACGATCTGAAAAGGTAAGAAGAGAACAGAAGTCTTACACAGGACGTTGCTATACAGGTTCCCCAGTCATTGTAAGTCTCCACTGTAATGTTGGACAGAGCTGTTCTAAGCAGAGGGCACAAAAATTCCCAAAGCTTCTCCACCTACACAAAGTGAAGCACATAGGTAAAAGTTAGTGCTCAGAAAATGTGCACATACAAAAATTCATGCCTCACTACATTCTGTTAGACCTCCCAAATAATTTGAGGTGTCTTATCATATGATCTTCACTTTCTCCCCCAGAGTATTTACTATTCAAAAAACAGGGAAAAGTTTATATGGTTCCTTATAAAATCTCTCTTGTATAGAAAAGTTCTCAGGAAAAAAAGCTTTGCATGCATGCGTGCCTGTGTGTGGTGTAGACACAAGTATGTGAGTGTGTGATGCCCATGCACTCATGACAGGGTGGTGGGTCTGAACATCAGGTGTCCCCACTCCATGGCTCTCCTGACACCTGTTTCTTGACACTTTACAACAAGCCCAGGCAATTCTCAGGTCAGTGCACCCCACAGGACAGGGATTATAGATGTGCATGGCCATGTCCCTCTGTTAATGTAGGTCCTAGGGATCAAATCAGAGTGGCCAGTCTCTCAGGCCATCTTAGGCTCTCGTGCTTGTACAGGGAGTGCTCCTAACTGCTGAGCCATCTCTCCAACTTTCCTTTTAAAATTCTGAAGAGCAGGGCTGGAGAGATGGCTTAGTGGTTAAGGTGTTTGTCTACAAAGCCTAATGACCTGGATTGAATTCTCCAGTACCCACATAAAGCCAGATGCAAAGTGGAGCATGCATCTTGAATTCATTTGCACTGGCATGCCCCTTTCGTTTTTTTTTTTTTTTCTCCTCTCTGTCCTTGCAAATAAATAAAATGTTTTTTAAAAAATCTGAACAGGAAAGTGATGTAAGTATACAGGGCTAAAGAAAAACCTTAATTTGAACCTTTTCACGCTTACTAAGGCCACTTCATTGAATCTTAAAGTAGGAAATGGCATCACTTATATGCACACGTGTGGTAGATATGTGCAATGCATATGCAGAATGCAGACACCAGAAAAAAATGTGGGGCCACTATCAGCCATCCATGTGTTTCCTTGAGGCAGACTGGCTGACCAGCAAGGCCCAGCAGCTCTCAGGTCTCTGCTCTCTTGACTGGGTTACAAGCAGGGTAAATCATCCCTCCAGTGTGCTTCTGTGCTCCAGGAGTTCTTCCAAGTGAGCCCATCTCTCCTAAGCCCAATGATGATATTTTAACTTAGGAACCACTTTATGTGTTATTTTCAAATTCTATTGGTAAAGGAACTCTAGATGCACTTGTCACTTTGTGCATCTAGTTTTATAGGGGTCAAGTCTGGGGAACTGAACCCAGACCAACAGGCTTTGTAAGCAAGCACCTGTAACAGCTGAGCCATCTCTCCAGCCTATACAGTAGTTTTAAAAGGACAAATGGTGAGGGTTGATTTGGGATAAAATTCCTGGTGAAGCACCAGGCAGAGATTTAAAAATAAAAAATTTTTTAAAAAGGAAGACTTTGGAAAATAGCTAGCACAAAGTTTCAGCTGGGTGTGGCGTGGCACATGCCTTTAATCCCAGTACTCAGAAGGCTAAGGTAGGAGGATCGTTGTGAGTTTGAGGCCACCCTGAGACTATAGAGTGAATTCCATGTCAGTCCCAAACTCTTATTTGGGTATTATCTTTGAGAAACAGTGGCCTGCCTTCTACTCAGGGATCCCCTACATCTGACCAGGTCATATTTAGCTTAGCATATTCTGATAACAAACTAACCCCAGGGTAATGGTGTTAAGATTAAACTTTTCAAAGGAGTGCCATCCTAAAAAGTTAGTTCAAAGTCAAATTGCCTGTAAGACAAGACTCACAGTGGAGACAAGGAGAAGGTCATGAGAAAGGATTTGATGGGAGACCAAAGAGGCTTCCAGGAACCTGCATGCAGAACCAGCTAAGCTAAGCCATGGCCCAATGATGCAGGACTTTTCTTCTTTGTGAGAAAAACTAGGTTTGCTTGCTTTTTTTATTTTTTATTTTTTAAATTAAACATGATATATTCTGAGTAAGTTTAGTTATTGAATGTTGCCTTCAGACCATGAATTGTGCTACAAAAACATTGCTGGCATTTTTAAAGACATGGTCACATATAACCCAATATGGTCTCAACTTGCCATGTAAATGAGGATGATCTTGAACTTCTTCCTGCTGTAATTATAGAATATGACACCATGCCTTGTGTATGTGGTGTTGTGAATTAAACTCAGGGCTTTGTGCATGATAAAAAGCACTCAACCAATTGACTTACATTCCCAACTCCATTACTGGCACTATTTATGCAGTTGAACATATCAAAAATAGGATATGGATGGGTATGAATAATGCATCTGTAACAGAGAATATGAGCTGGACATGCCTGTAATCTTGGCACGCAGGAGATATGATCATGATATACTATTTAGCAAGTTTAGATTCAGACTGGACTATGTGAAAATGTGAAACCTTGTCTAAAACAAACAACTCAAACCAAAACAAAAACAAACACCACAGAAGATATACTACACATCCCATCACCTTTTCAAAGGTCCAGTGCTTAGAGCCTCTGATTAAGCCAGCTAGAATTTCTGCAACACATCGTTGGGTGCTTTCATGAGAGTCTGCAACCAAGCGCTCTAAATGGGGCTTCAGGACTGGTAGAAAGGCATCATCAAAATTCCTAAATATACCCTACAAAAACAAAGCAATTAATTCAGTATTGAAATTGCTATCATATTAATTATAACTGTTTGTAATTACCTTCTATATGAAGATACAATGCTTGCACCTTTAGAACGTAACTGCTTAACAATGTCTATGTTATAATGGTAAAATATTTTATGTATCACATTAGCAAGTTAATATAAAATGAATTTTTTCCTTCTAGTGCCAATCCCAAACATTAAAGTACCAAAAACCTTGTCCTTCTATGGTGGTTTCATGTAGGCACCATAGACTCAGGTGTTTTATTAAAATTGAGTTTACAACTTCAGGCCCTAGCAGGTGGGTTATGACTGAAGGGCATCCAGTCTTAGAGCCCTGCCCTAAGTTGGGCTTGGACATATATCTGAACTCCAGTCCAAAAGTGTGTGGAGAGAGCAGTTTGGGCTTTGGCAGTGTGCTGGCTGTTTGGTGTCCTCTCTCGCTCTCTGCCTGGATGTGTGGACGTAAACAACTTTTTCCACCACTGTCAAACTTCCCAAGGATCTGTAACTTGATATAAACCCATCCCACCCATAAATTGTGTTTGGCTGAATATTTGTCCCAGTAATATAGAGCTAACTATAACAACCCTCCATACTTTAAATAACATAATTACCTTAAAGAGGCAAAAACGTCGGGGATTAAACTTATCTTTTCCTTTTCTGTCTTCTAATGAAAGAAAAGTGATGAGCTGTTCAACAAACTTAGGATCAGAAAAATGATCATATATAATCTGTTCTGCCTATAAATTTAAAAAAGAATAGTATTCAGGGTTTATAAATTATTTTAAAATGAGTCTGAAAAGACTAATTCACTTGAAGGCTTAGTTTGTTGTAAACAATTCTAAATTCTCATAAAAACTATTAATACTTTCTAAATCCAAAATATCTCCATAAAATGTTAACTATAAAATTATGTAAATTGCTCAATTATGAATCTTATTTCTCATACTACAAATTTAAACCCCAAAAAGTATTCCACTTGGAAAATGAAGGCTTAATGCTTTTGTGCCATGTGTCATGCAACTCACAAAACTCCTCAAACTGAAAACCAAACTAGCAAACCATTTCCGTATTTGTATAACAGTACACATTAAACCGCAAGTTGTTTAGTCAGGAAATTTATACCACCATAAAACCCGAGGAAAACTTAAAAGCTCTTAATTAACTTTCAAAGTGATAAAGCAGTAAGCTTAATGAAGACAAGATTTAGGTATTCCCCTCCCTCTTTGTTTGGTTAGTTTTTTGAGACTAAGGCATGGGCTGGCCTTAGCCTCACAGCAATTCTCAGTGCAGAATTTATAAGTGTACACCCACACCACACCTGGCTTGACTAAAAAGTTGTGACTTGAATCTAAACACCTATTTCTAAGTTCTATGACTTATATGCAACAGCAACCTAAAAATGAGTCATCATTGCCTTCAAGAAGCTGATAGCAGTCAGAACTAACAGAAGTCATCTGTAGCTAACTGTAGAAAGTAGTATTCCAGGGAATGCTAAGTGTGATAGCAGCTTGAGAGCAACTGTGGACAGCATTAACTGGTACTCACGGGTGATGAGAAAGCAGAAATACATATTCATCCATATTTATTCTGTGCTATAATCAAATACTCGAATTTGTAGGAGGGAAGGGGGATGGGGACCTGAATTAAGATGCCTTTAAAGCCATATGAATACTTACCTCTGTCATATCCTCCCTGCTTCGGCCAAGCTTGGGCTGCTCATCCACACCAGCATAAACAACCATCTTCCTACACAGTAAGAGTTGATCTTTGTAATATGTGCAGAATACATAACATCTTCATGAGTAAAGTATTAGGAGGCACTTCTAATGAATGAACTCTAACTGGATGTCAGGTCTGGATTTGAAAACCTAAGTATGCTGCTAACAGTCTCAGTCTTGAAAACTCTACAGATCATGTATCCTAATAACATAAATTATTGTAATAATGACTGATACATATTTCTCTGGGTTGGTTTAGGTATTATTAATAGATGGGAGTAATATTTAATGCAGTTATTAACATCCTCCTTAGTCATACAGTGATGGTATTATGGAAGCCTAGGAAGATGGCTCAGGAGTGCAGTGCTTGCCACACAAATATGAGGATCTGAGTTTGGATCCCAAGCACCCACGAAAAAAGGCTGCGTGTAGTAGCATGTACCTGCAACCTCAGTGATAGAGAGGTGGAGACAGGAGAATCCCTGGGGCTTGCAAGATAGTATGTTTAACTGGTGGTTTAGTGAGAGACCCTGTCTTGAAAAGTTAGGTGGAGAACAATTAAGGAAGTCACCTGACACTGACCCCTGGCCTCCATACAGATGTGCTCACACACGAACACACATGCGCATGCAAACAGAAAAAAAGGGAGGATAGGAGAAAGGGAGGGAGTAAGGAAAGATGTATAAGAGGCAAGAATAAAGCATAGCAATGACATAAACAAAAGAGGGAAATAAAAAAGACCTTCAAGCATTTGGGAGGCTGAGGCAGGAAGAGCCTCGAAAAATCCAAATACAACAAAGATTATATCCAAGAGTGTTTAGTGATAAGGTGGAGATAAGTTACAACTTACTTTGGCCAGGTGTAGTATCCCCAGTGAGTTTTTTCAACAAAGCAACTTGACTCCCATTCTTTTTTTGTTCTTGGTATACTTTTACTATCATAATGTAACCAATGATTATCAGGTCTATCACCAGCAAGAATTGTGGTAGGTTTTGGACAGCCACCTAAAGAAAACAACATCTTATTAATTTAAAAACATTCAAGTATAAGAAGATGGCTCAGCAGTTAAAGGCACCTGTTTGCAAAGCCTGTCATCCTGGGTTCCATTCCCTAGCCACCCATGTAAACAGAATGCAAAAAATGACCCAAGTGTCTACAGTTTGTTTGCAGTAGCAAAATGTCCTGGAGCACCTATATACGCATGCAAAAATAAACAAATTAATAATTTTAAGAAAACATTCATCCAGTAGTTATTCTAAACTTCTAATCACTTTTTTTATAAGGCAAAAGGAAACATTTCCTAATAATTCTCTCCAAGACCACATAGGGATAGAAGTGTAGCTTAGTGGCAGAGCACTTGCCTGGCATGGCGAAGGCCTGGGTTGGGCCCCCAACTGAAAAGGAGGAGTGGAAAACCACATACAGACGATAGTGAATGGGTATTTTGAACCAGAGATAATAAGGTGGGATTTATCCAGAAATGATCATAGGATAAATTTTTGAGGGGAGAAGTGTGGTATATACCAAAACTAAAAGACTTTGTTAAAATGTCAGTTTTGAATTAATTTCAAGCTTATAGAACTCCTAAACCCAGCCTCTTTATTTTTCACCCATTTTACTATCAACTATTTCTTTTATGAAAATATTATGTACTTTTTCTTATCCTCAGAGCAATACTTGGGGTCAATAACAAAAGAAAAACCATCAAGGAAATTTTCTAAGTTTTATTGCAAAGCATTGCTAACCCCTTTGGGTATTACTTACTGATTTCATAAGGGTTGATGGCCAGCTTTTTGTGGGTTCTCTTTAACTGCTTCAGAATGCCAGCAACAGCTGAGATGGCCATCTAGAAAACAGGTCAACATGTGTGCATCAGCATTCTGAAATCCCCTGTGACAGGTGAACTTGTGTGCATCAGTGTTCTGAAATCCCCTGTGAATGACAGGCTGACTGCTGTACCACAGCAGACTCTACATTCTATTTCCCACAAAAGGAACCCAGTGTTGAAATGTATAGTACCCGGACATGACCTAGGTAGTTGGTGAATGAACTATCACCTTTGAACCAATAACCTATGTCAAATCAATACATTTTAAGATATTTATTAGGGTATGTATGTTTGTGAAGAATTTAAAGAGTGAAGTAAATATTCTCACACCCTAGAAGGCAGCTAAAAGAAAGTACCTTCCGAACGACAATTGCATCATGGTTAAGATTCTCAACAAAGAAACGTATGGCACGAAGAGGCAGCACTCGGTCATCTCGTAAGAGCAGAGACAGAAGGCCAATGCCTATGTGTTCAAATTTCCATGGCCTTAAAGGAGGAGGAACACACAAAACACATTATACTTAAAAATCAGTATGTGGAAGTTTTTCTGTTTTTGAGACAGATCCAATGACAAAGCCCCAAACTCATAATCCTGCCTCAAGAATCTAAGGTCAACTGAAGAGCCCTGCCCTAGAGCACTCCTCTGTCCCTCCCCTTGAATCCCCAACATACAGATAGAAGCAGATGCATGTGACTTGTCGTTCATAGCTTTCAGTGTACAGACATCTAGAGCAATAAAAACTAAAGCTTTGAAGTGTAACAGATAAAATATTTTATACTCACAGATTCCTTTGCTCCACACCATCTAGCAAAGTATTTACCAAATTTTCATAGTTCCTTTAAATAAAAATAAAAAAAGGCACAGGTACTGTTTTTACCATAGTATTTTTAAAAATCATCAAATAATGTAATATAAACTCAATTCTGGCTAAATTCACCTCCTCGTACTTCCTACGACCAGATTGCAAAAGGCCTGGAGAGAAGCAGGCCAGAGTAAAAGTTGATGAGTGAGCAGAAACACTAGGAGAAAACATCATAGAAAGTACCGTGAACACCTTAACTTTTTTGTTTTGTTTGAGACAGGCTGACCATGAACTGCCAACCCTCCTGCTTCATCCTCCCCAGTGTTGGCACTACAGGTATGTACTACACCTTGCTCATAAACTGTTTCTGGGTGGGCATGCCAAAGTAAAAAGCAATTGAATTAGGAGTGGTCTATTGGTATGCTGGCTATCGGAAATCTATTAGGTAGGCTACGGAAATTTATTATTTATTAAGACATTCTGGAAAACAAGCATTTGGGAGGCTGAGGCAGGAAGAGCCTCTAAGCCTAGGAGTTTGAGACCAGATTTAGCAACATTATGGACCCTGTCTTGAGGGTCAAGTAGGTAAAATAATATACTAGTTATAAAGCAAATCAGAAATTGAGTTAGAAAGTTTCCTACTTAAGTGTTATCACTGACTTGCTTTGGTTCTCAAAATCCATAAGCAATTTACTAATAATCCTGATACTAAATTTAATCAGAAAGTAATTACTTGTAAGAACTATAAAGCATTATGTATTGAACTTGAATTTACGATTTAGTACCTTATGTGCACTAATTATACTTTGTATATTATTGTCTAAAATATGCTATATATATATATATTTGTTTGTTTGTTTGTTTGTTTTTTGAGGTAGGGTCTCGCTGTAGTCCAGGCTGACCTGTAATTCATTATGTAGTCTCAGGGTGGCCTTGAACTCACGGCAATCCTCCTACTTCTGCCTCCTGAGTGCTGGGATTAAAGGTGTGTGCCACCACGCCCAGTTTATATTTTATTTTTAATATGAAGATTTTCACTTCTATATGAAAGTGAGAATTAGGGTTCTTTGCAATAATCATATCCCATCTTTTTGGCATTTTTCCAGGCATCAAAGTGTAAGAACCAGTAAGTAGTTAGGGACACATTGGTATTTTAGAGTTATTTAATTTATTAACCACAACTTATGAGACAATTCATCAATTACCTTAGAGCATCAGCATTCTTTTCTTGTTGGCGTTTAAGTCCTTCTTTAATTTTTTCTGGGCTGGGCAACGGCTGGCTAACAGAAGGGTTTTCTGATTGTTGAAGTAATTCTGCTATTGCAACACATGACTTTGGAATCTTATTAAAAAGAATAGAGCAGGAAAAAGGAGAACTGTTACATATACTACAGCATGGGTTGTTAATATCTAGACATGAAGTGAGAGACCCCCCACCCTGCTGCTCCAGCCTCAAGCATGGAAGCCTTTGTTCCCCAAAACAAGCAGCGGTCAGAGGTGAGTGGCTGGGAAGGGATCCATCCCAAACTGGCTCCAGCCAGGTGGAGGAGGAGGACAGGGAGGCACAGCTTGGAAGGTAGGTCCTGCTCCTGCTTAGCTGCCTTGAGATGGGGCTCCTCCACTACACTCCCACCTGAATAACAAGGTTTAAGTAATCCGTTACCAAAACTACTTTCTAGCCCAGGCTGACCTGGAATTCACTATGAAGTCCCAGGCTGGCCCCCAAAGTCACAGGGAACCTCCTACCTCTACCACATGAGTACTGGGATTAAAGGTGTGTACTGCCACATCCAACTATGACTAAAACTTTTGATGCTCTGAGCAAATATAAATTTTCCCTTTCTTATGTATTTTATCAGACATTTGTCCCGGTGACTAAAGGACTCATTAAAACATGGATGAACTTTAATGATGTCATACCAAGCAAAAGACACGAAAGGCAACATTTTATGATTCCATTTGAAATCTGTCTTAATGGGCAGATTTGTAGAAGAAGAAAGTACTCAATTCCAGGAGCAAAGGGCATGGGAAAATGAGACCGAGTGTAAGATTTATCATAGGGTGATGATCCTTTGGCATTTCTAGTAGTCACACATCTCTGTATATACACTTATGAACACAAAACTTGCATGTTAAATTGGTAAATTTTATGGTAAAAGAATTTTTTGTCCAATTATTATATGTAGAGCAAGCATATCTCTTCTCAGCCTTCTGGCTATGATCAAGTGTAGAACAAGCACAATCTACCTGGGCACTCGCGAGACAGGAGGAGAAGGAGTTTAAAGGCAGCCTGAGGTAAAGGGTAAGACCATGGCTTGGGGGAAGGTGGATGGCTACAGAACCTAGTGACAGCTGTAAGCAGCAACAGTGGCTATGAAACCAGAGAAGGGTGTGATCCATCATCAACCTTAGGAAAAAAAGACAACTGTTCCCACCTTACTTTTCTCCTTTCTGATAGCTAAGGTGTATGAATATGCACTTCAAAAGTTCTTAGCTGAACAATAAGAATAAGGCTGGCAGTATCACCATTCCTGATTTTAAGATATATTACAGAGCCATAGTAACAAAAACAGCAGGGTACTGGCAAAGAAAAAAAAAAAAAGACATGTAGATCAATGGAACAGAACAGAGGTTTCAGGGCTGGAGAGATGGCTCAGCAGTTAAGGCACTTGCCTCCAGTGCCTAAGGCCCCAGGTTCAATTCCCCAGGACCCACATAAGCCAGACCCACAAGGTGGTGGCCCTGGTGCGTTCTCTCTCTCTCTCTCTCTCTCTCTCTCTCTC
>PVHP010000323.1:11449-48957 GCA_004024765.1 Zapus hudsonius | reverse complement strand
TCCACATGGATCAAGGGAAACACTTGAACATATAGGCACAGGCAGACTTTCCGAATATAACCCCAGTTGTTCAGGAAGTAAAACCACTAATCAACCACAAGGAACTCATGAAATAAAAAAACTTTTGTACAGCAAAGGACACAAAGGACACTGAATAAAGTAGAGGCAGCCTATAGAATGAGAGAAAATCTATGCCAGCTATACAACTGACACAGGATTAATATGCAGCATATACAAAGATCTCAAAAACTATTAAGAAACCAATCACCACAATCAAAATTTGGGCTATGGAACTGAATGAAGTTTTCTCAAAAGAAGAATACAGATGGCCTATAAATACCTAAAACCATGTTCTACATCCTTAGCCACCAGGGAAATGCAAATTATAACTACTCTGAGATTCCATCTCACTCCTGTCAGAATAGTTACCATCAAAAAAACAAATGACAATAATAGGAACCCTTCTACACTACTGGCAGGAATGTATACTGCCACAGCCATTGTGGAAAGCAGTGTGGTGGTTGGTTCTTAAGATAGCTAAAAATAAATTTACCATATGATCCAGCTATATCACTTCCTTGGCATATATCCTAAAGACTCTACTTATTATTTTTGAGATACTTGCTTATCCATATTTATTAATGCTCTACTAACGATAGTTAGGAAAAGGAATCAGCCTAGATGCCCTTCAACATATGAATGGATAATGAAGATGTGGTACTTTTTATGCAGTGGTAAAGAAAAATGAAATCTCCAGAGAAATGGATCTGGAAAAGATTATACTAAGTAAGGTAACCCAGGCCCAGAAAGTCAAATGCTGCATGTTCTCTCTTATTTGTGGATCCTAGCTTCAAATGTTTAGATTTCTGCTGGGTGTGGTGGCACACGCCTTTAATCCCAGCACTTGGGAGGGTGAGGTAGGAGGATCACCATGAGTTAGAAGCCACCCGGAGACTACATAGTGAATTCCAGGTCAGCCAGGGATAGAGGGAGACCCTGCCTAGAAACCCCTTTCCATGATATGTTATATCCTTCCATTTGAGTACCAATAAACTTATCTCTTCAATGCTAATTTTAATCTAATGCTCATTTCCTGAACTCCAAATTATATAAATTATCATTAATCTCCTAAAATATAACAGAGTCTGAATAGTTTGCCATAAACTGGGGGGTGGGGGGGGTGGCATCCCAGCATTGAAAGGCAGCCAGATCTCTGAGTTCAAGCCAGCCTGGTCTATATAGCAAATTCCAGACCAGCCAGAGTCACACAGTAAAACACTGTCTCAAAAGAGGGAAAGAAAAAGAGAATGAAGGGGGGAGGGAGAGAGACAAACAGAGAAAACACTCTGACATGGATACACATGGAACAATGGTAGATATATTAACCTATAGTATCTTGAAGGTGTTCTTTGAAGAAATAAATTTGACACTGGTAGAAATAACCTGGCTGTCCCCTCTACATGCTCAAACTTCCTATTCTAGCCTGTTATCTGCAACAATGACCTAAAAAAAGTCTCAAACAAAATTATAAACACAGATTATAAAAATGAAGGAAAATAAAGGGTAGTATTTCCACTAAAAATTAGATGAAAAAAAATTTGTTAGCTTACTGTGAAGTCCAAACCAATCGTCTCATACTGCCTATGGATCTTTTCTGCAAGGTCATCAAATAGTCTCACGATTGATGGCTTTTCCAGTGACATTGCTTGGCTAAGACCTGAGGAAACAATTGCTGGCCAAGTCTGTACAATACAGTCCCAATCATGAAGGTTTGCCAGGCACACACCACTGTGGTTTCCAAGGAGACAATACAAGGCACCCTATGAGAAAAAATACATTTATATGTTAAATTTAGTTGATCCCAGTAAACCTATACAGTGTTTTGAAATTAACATTAGGGATGAAGAGATTGTTCAGTGGTTAAAGGTACTTGCTTATAAAGACTGATTTCCCAGGTTCTTACCCACATAAAAACAGATACACAAAGTGACACGTGTCTGGAGTTTTGTTTACAGAGGCACGAGGCCCTGGCATACCCATTCTCATTCTCACTCTCTCTGCTTATAAGTAAATAAAAATATTAAAAAAAATAAAATTAGCTGGGCATGGTGCCTTTAATCTCAGCACTTGGAAGGCCAAGTTAGTTTGAAGCTACAGAGTGAATTCCAGGTCAGACTGGGCTAAATTCATAAAAAGAATGATTAGCAATCAAGGTGTTTTGTTTTCTCACTTGATACCAATTGGATTCTTACCAATCTGTATTCCATTCCTCTCTACAGGTCACCAGAAACCGATTTTAAATACCTCATAGAAACTTTTAAGTCTTAAGTTTACTTGACTTCTCTAATTCTGACCATATGAAATGTTCTTAACAAGGCTAACCAACATGCTGTCAATAAAGTTAGACCCTCTAAGAATATTTTTTTGGGGGGGCAGGAGGAGTTTGGTTTTATAAAGTAGGGTCTCACTGTAGCCCAAGCTAATCTGGAATTTATTATGTACTCAGTCTCAGGGTGGCCTCGAACTCACAGCCATCCTCCTACATGTCTCCCCAGTGCTGAGATGAACACGCCCAGCCGAAACTACTTCTCTCTAATGATAAAAGCAATCAAAGGATCTTACCTAGACTTATGCAGAATATGCCTTATCTTGTGCTCCTTCCTCTCTCTCTGGGCTAGTAAGTTCCTCATACTTATCCTATTTCTTCCTGACTCAGGCCCTTCCTTCATATTGGTCATGCTATTCAACTTAACTCTTTATTTTCCTCAGTGTAGTCTGCACCCTGTATTTTCTTCATAGTAACACTAATCACAAACATAGATAAATAAGATGAATTGAACTAATATCTTCAAACTGAAACACATTTTAAAAAATACAATAGATATACAGATTGAAATAAAACAAACATAACATCTTTTTAAACACTAAATTTGAATAGCAGATAGATATTTTATAGAATTCTTCCAATTTTTCATGTATATTTGATACTTTTCATAGACTTTTCATATACCTTGAATTGCTGTTGTGTGACATCTTGTCTATCAGGCCTTAAGAACTCCAAAACCAGAGGAATGATATCTCTGCAACAGAAGTTATATGCGCCCAAGGCAGCAAAAAATGTTTGCTGGGCCTTGTTTCTGACCTGGGGAAAGTATTAAAAGCAAAGGATTAAAAGGAAAGTACTAAAAACAAAACAACAACAACAACAAAAAAAACCAAAACACGCCTAAAAGAACTATGAAAAATAGTGATAATTTGTTTTTCTAAACGAGAAGTTTACATACCCTAAAACTGAACAAATTATTATTAAAAGAAACACAGTATCACCAGCCACATCCATGGCTTAGCTTCCACTGGTTCTTTGTGATGCAAGAAAGGGAGACTGGATAGAACTGAAAAGCAATCATTTAGTAACACAACTGCTCTAAGTAAGCAGCTGTAGATGCCGGCTCTACTGAGTCACTAGTGCTGAAACAAATCAATTTACTCTGCCCACAAAGAAAGTCACAAAGTTCAGCTAGTTGACTGCACAAGAACCTGCTATTTTTCCTATGTGTGCGAAGATTCCTCATGGCCTCCATATTACATGATGGCAGCGGCCTTCCCTAAGTGCGACTTACACACACAGACCTGCTTTATGGCCGTCAGAGTGCCTTCAAAACATTATTAGAGCAGCCTCTAAAATTTTAATTAAAATTAACAATTAGACAGCAAACTTAAAAATTTTGAAACAAACAAAAAAAAGCCTGAGTATATTGAAAATTCAAAGGGTATTTTCAAATGTGAGTCTAGATTTTAGGTCTTTTTATTTATTTTTTTGGCTTACTTGGTTATGCGACACTATAGATTATTTAAGCTCCATTATTAAGGCTGGAGAAATGAGTATGTGATGCCGGATATGGTGGCACACACCTCTGGTCCCAGCACTCAGGAGGCAGAGGTTCAAGAGCCTCTCTGGCTGTGAGTTCAAGAGCAGCCTGAGACTACATAGTGAATTACAGGTCAGCCTGAGCTAGAGTGAAACCCTACCTCAAAAAACAAAAAAAGCAAAGAAAAAAAAAAAAAAAACCAGAGTGTGAGAGAGGGCAGGGCAAGGTGTTCAGAGGCATTACCTGACTGTATGAACTTGTTGATAACCGAAGAAGATCTCTGATCAGGTCTTGATGTACTCTTTTGTATTCACAACCTTCAACAGTTAGTGTCCGTAACTACAAATGGAATGTAAATCATGACAAACCACCAGTCACTTAGAAGGCTGGCATTTTAAAAGGTTATGACTGAAGAAGATATTTACCTCATGCTGCAACATTACTCTGTCAATCAATAATGCTCTGATATGTTGTTTTTTTCCATGAAGCTAGAAAACAAAGTAACAAACATTTCAATGTTTTCCCTGGGTGATTTCAACAATGGATTCCTCTGAGTGTTTGAATAAAACTTATTTCAATCAATCAATAAAAGTGGGATGGTGAGTGCTGGTCATTCATCTAAAGCCATCAGGCTCACAGTTTGCAATATACTATTCTCAATTATTTTTATAGCTAATAGTAAAAAGATTCCCATTTGGCCTTGAGAAAGAGCTCATCCAACACCCTGCTTTCTTCTGGTAGTTTATTAATGGGTCAATGCATGGGAGAACAAAAATTAGTCCTCATAAAGTACTGAATGTCCAATAATAGTATTGAAAGACAACTGCTCAACTCTGTACACTTACAGCTTTTCATGGCAAACATATGTTCACTACAGAACACAGCATCATTGGTGTTTCTAAAGAGGATTATTTCAGCCTTTTCCCATATAATCTACAAGTCACCAAAAAGACAGAAGCATTGGGACTCAGATCATCTTCCTTCCATGCCTTCATCACCTTAGTCACCGAAGTTCCCCACCACCAACCTCTCGATTCCATAGTTCCCCCAAAGCACCCTATCTATCTATAGCCCAATGCCAATAACTTGATTCATGCTGTTTTTTCTTCCCTACTTGGACTATTTGAACTCTTCTCCAGGGTTCCATTCACTTATTTCTTTTTTTAAAAAATATTTTATTTATTCATTTTCAAGCAAGCAGAGAGATACAGAGGGGAGGGCACCAGGGCCACCACCTTGTGGGTCTGGCATATGTGGGTACTGGGGAATTGAACCAGGGGCCTTAGCCACTAGAGGCAAGTGCCTTAACCGCTAAGCCATCTCTCCAGCCCATCAATCACTTATTTCTTACAGTGGCAGCAGCTTTCTAATGTTCAATAAGCTCCTTTTTCAGCTCCCAGAGAAGCATACACTAACTTCTATTGGAACATGAATATAGCATAAGCTATGTCTTTCTCAATTTACACAAAGGTCATGGCTACGACAATTACTCCTATTTGGGGGATGGGGCTGGAGAAGATGGCTCAGTAAAGGCATTTGCTTGCAAACCGTGAGTGACAGGATATGATTCTCCACTCTTCATATAAAGTCAGATGCACAAAGTGGAATCTGTAGTTCGCTTACAGTGGCAGGAGACCCTGATTCATTCATACTCACGCTAATAAATAAATATAAAAAAGAAAATATATTTTCTAGGATCCATTTGATCCATGATGCTTTTAGCCTTCATATATTTGTTTGCTTAAAAATATATTTTTTAAAAATTTGCAGGGAGGGGGGAACAAAAACAGAGAGAACTAGAGGGAAAGGAAAATGGGTGCACCAGGACCTCTAAACATTGCAAACAAACTCCAGACACCACTTTGTGCATCAGGTTTTATGTTAGTACTGGTGAATTGAATCTACATAGGTAGGCTTTTGCAAGCAAGTGCCTTTAACCATTGGGCCATCTCCCCAGCCCAATGTGATATTCATAAAGCTACTATTTTTACGTATTTGGAAACTTCCTTTGTATGAAAACTAATACCCAAATCATGTTTATTATACATCTTTTAAAAAAATTTAATTCATAATCCCAGCTCTTGGGAGGCAGAGGTAGGAGGATCACTGTGTGTTCCAGGTAGATTACAGTGAGATCCTACCTCAAAAAAAAAATAAAAATAAAAATAAAAAAAAAACCCAAAACATAAATCCACAGACTTTAGAATGAAAATACACTAACCCGATTTTCCATTGATTTTTTTACTAAGTTAAAACTTTTCCACCGGGAGTCAAATTCATGCTTATGAGATCCTTGGAACTGTAAAAGGTCTCCAATAATCTGTGTGAAAGAAAAAAACTCAAATTTTTTTTCAAGCCATTGGTTCAGTACAATCATCTTAATGACCGTGGAGCTCTGAAATGATGACTGTACCTTTATGATTAGAAACAGTGACTTGGTATCATCTTCTGAGTTATCAAGCATGTGGGCTAAAATGGGAGAAGAAAAAACACTGAGATATTTTGAATTACGATACAAACTCCAACCTATTATGTAAAAAAAAAAAAAATACACCAAAAGAAATACACTGATATTTTCCCATTTGAATAAAAAATGTTAAGTAAAGGCACACATGCTATGATCTTAAATTCTGAGCACTAGTACAGGAAGTTATAGACAAATATACACATATACTTACTAAGAAGTTTCCTTATGACTCTAGCAATTGCTTCTCGGTGGTTCTCTCTGGATATATCTGGATATATTTTGTAAAAAAAAAAAAAAAATTAGAGTCATTAACACACTGACGCTCCTCTTGTTAATGCAGTTTAAAACCAGACCCTTCTTAAAGTGTACAGTGTCCAGGGAAGAAAATCAAATGGATTTGCCTTTACTGGCTAGGTGTGACAAATTAACTTTCAAAACTTCCTACCTTAAACATGGTAGAGGCACACAATTATAAACCCAATACAAGGGGGGGGGGGCTAAGGTAGGGAGATGGCAGGTTCAAGGCCAACCTGGGACACACAAGAAAACCTGGACTCTTGACACACAAACAAAAGTTGGGTGCAGTGATTTGTATCTGTAATATCAACAGTTGGGAAATGGAGGGAAGAAAGAGGATCAGGAGTTGTCTACCTGAGACCCTGTCTCAAAAACCAAAATAAAGTAACTACTTTATAAAACATTATGGCAGGTAGGTGGGGGGAGGGGAGGGCTGAAGGAGTAGAGAAAGCCACTGTTGGCAATATTTCAAAGATCCAAGTAGTTAATTAGAGACCAAGAATGCGTAAGATTCTCTATTAAGTTAGGGGTGAGCCAAATCAAGTACACCACTTCATGTATGTATGTACTAACTCTAACTCTAGTATTAGCTCTCCAGGAAGGGAGTGTGCTTAGTTTCTATTAATGTTAGATTCCAAATGTTAAACTAGCACAATAAAATGTTTCACATAACATTGTTTGATGCTAGGAACTGCACCCAGAGCCTACCTCAGGCATGTTAAGCATATATTCTACTACTGAGCAATATCCCAGCTTGGTTTCACAAAAGAATACAAAATTTAATTATTGGAGGAATCTGTCTCTCAGAGCACTTGTCTATCATGCACAAAGCTCTGGATATAAAATCCCAGCACAACAATGTGCCCCATTTTGGTTCAGCCACCTAGTTACGTTTTAGTTAGATACAGCTGAGTGCAATCCTAACTGATCCATATTGTCAGCCATTTCAGTCGTCAGTGAATTCTAACTCAAGGGTGGGCAGGCAAAGCAAAGCAAAGTGCACACCTTAACTTAGAGAGGTAGAGGATCACTGTGAGTTCGAGGACACCTTGAGACAAATTGAGTGAATTAAAGGTCAGCCTGGGCTAGAGCAAGACCCTACACCTCGAAAAACAGTCAAAAGAAAAAAAAATCCTCATTAATATACAAATATAATTTAATCTATATGCTTACAATATAATGTTTACGTATATTAGCTTGTTCAAACTTGTAATTGTGTACGTACGTGTGTGTGTGTGTGTGTGTGTGTGTGTACTTATTCCAATTACAGTTTACATAAACATTTTCTTTTGTGGGTTTTTTTGAGGTAGGGTCTTACCCTGGCCCAGGCTGACCTGGAACTCACTCTGTAGCCCAGGCTGGCCTGGAACTCATGGTCACCCTAATATATCTGCCTCCCAAGTGCTGGGATAAAAGGCATGCACCAATAAATCTGGCAACATAGACATTTTCAAACAATAAAATAAAAAAAATTTTTTTTAAATCCCCAGAACCACACCAAAAGAACAAGTGAAAATAAAATAACTCACTGTATAGAAACTACAAAGAATGTTAAAATATTTAAGTTACAACATCCTCATTCACATGAATGCAGCAGTCCTAAAAGATTTTAAAGCATAAATGATCATTACAACATAAGAAAGCCTGCTTCTGCATACAGAAAGCATTCCAATTTACTGACTTTTCTTCAGGATATAGCAAAAATGCTTGTTGTGGAATCAGTTCATTTTATATAGCAAAAAGAAATCTGCAGAAGTCACAATTGCTGCCTTCTGTCTGGACTGCCGGCTGGGAAGCCCTGGAAACCGGGCTGGTGAGTGTACCTCTCCCCCCCCTCCCTGATCTCGGTAGCGAGGTCAGAGAGAGGGGGAGGGGGAAGGGAAAATTTTTTCAACATGTGTGCTATTTCTTTTCTTCACTTTTTGGTGAATTTATGCGCCTTTCTGTATTTTTTTTTTTGTTGGGTGATTTTATGCACTTTTCTGTATGTTTTATGAACCTCACAGACCACGGGGTGGCTGGTCGACCTTTACATCCCATTTTCCTTTCCCCAATCAATTAAGTTTCAGAATAAATGTGTAATTAAGAAAAAAAAAGTCACAATTGCTTAGCTATTATAGTAATGCTTAGAGTATCTGACCAGAACCGTGTATACACTGCTCAGATCAGTAGTCACATACCATATTCAAGTCCAGTATACAACTTTGTCTCCTCCAAGGACACCATACTTGGAACCCTAAATAAAAACAGAGTGCTTGCCTTTATTAATAATACCAATACAAAATAAAGGGGAAAGTATCATTGGTACGATGTTTAAAAATGAAGAAAAAAGTTCACTTAAAGAATGACAACCTTCAATATTTC
Organism: Zapus hudsonius; assembly: GCA_004024765.1. Lineage (NCBI taxonomy): Eukaryota > Metazoa > Chordata > Mammalia > Rodentia > Dipodidae > Zapus > Zapus hudsonius. The sequence goes on along the minus strand of PVHP010000323.1, from coordinate 39,960 downwards.
AATTCTTTATACTTCTGGATTAATGCTATTTCAGTAAGAACCATACTGTCTTGAAAATGCCAAGTTAGTATTTTCAAGAGAAAATTCTCCTCAATGGAATATTAAGAATTTTATGTTCAAATGAAAAGGGTTTAAATAAATTAAAAACATTTATACACAGAAGACACAGCATCATTATTGTATAATACCTTAAAATTCTGTCAAATCTTACTGAAGCATATATAGGAGACAAGGCAGGATCATTATTGCCCTTTCCCAATACTTGTAGTAAAATGTCATTCCTTTTGAAAGCCAAATGGAAGTCACATGTGAAACTACTACAAACTGGGTAATAATCCCAACACTAGGAGGCGGAGGCAGTGAGGATCACTGTGAGTTCCGGGCCAGCCTGAGACTACATAGAGAATTCCAGGCCTGGGCTAGAGGGAGACCCTACCTCAAGATGCCCCCCACCCCAACCAAAACAGAAATGTGTTAATCACAATCAGACAAAACTAATTAAATTCATTAATAGGTTAAAAGGTTATCTTTTAAGTACTTAAGAACAGATTTTATACAAATGTAAGAATTTATACATCTGAAATAACAATTTTCTTCAATGAAAAGTACACTTCAAGTTCTAACATCTTACTTCAAAGTAGAAGATTCAGTTCAATAGCTATTCTTATACTAAGAGGAACTTAGGCACAAATATAAAAGAAACCCAGGTGAGCAGATCCAACACAGGGCCAATTTATAAACAGAAACTGTTGGCACTCCTCTCTAATCAACCACACTACACAGCACTTGCAATGAAAAAAAAAAAACATTATTTTTAAAATCAACATATTTGCAAAACATATCACCAAAAGTAGATGAATTCAATGGGTTATTTCCACTGTAATATTTATTTGTAATAAAGTGATAGCTGATAGGTAATAAGATTATAATTTCTAAAATGCCAGTTGCTTAGCTATGTTCCTCTTCATAATTCAGAACCTAAGATAGCAATAGTAAAACTGAAGAGTATACACAGACGGCTTTTTCACTGATTTTAAACCTCATTAATATTTTATAGTATTTTATAGCATAAAATGCTAATTTGCTTTTCAGAGATTTCCAAAAATGTGGTTTTCAGAGCCGGGTGTGGTGGCACATGCCTTTAGTCCCAGCACTTGGGAGGCAGAGGTAGGATGATTGCCAGGAGTTCAAGGCCACCCTGAGGCTACATAGTGAATAGTGAATTCCAGGTCAGCCCTACCTTACCCCCCCACCCACACACACAAAAAAAAGTGTGGAAAAAAATGTGACTTCTTGTTGTATAAAACTTCAACCTGTGGCATGTGCTTAAATATTTGAGCATCTTAAAAAATTAATTGATCTGAAATACATATGTACCAAAAAATCTAATAGTAAAAAAAGTTAGATTTTGATACTACTTTTACAAATAGGATTAAATGGGCTAGAGAGATGGCTCAGAGTTGTTAAAGGTGTTTGCTTGCAAAACCTGATGGCCTGGGGTCAGATCCCCAGGATCCACATAAAGGCTGATGCACATAGTGGCACATTTGTCTGCAGTTCATTCATAGTGGCTGGAGGCCTTGGAGTGCCCACTCTTAGGCTCGCTTGCGAGCTCTCTGTCTCTCCTTGCAAGTAAATAATAAAAATATAAAATTAAAAACATTTAAACAAATGGGATTAAAAAGCAAACTCTAAATTATTTTCCACAATTCTACTATCTTAAAAAAAGAGACTATTGGGTCAGCGGTTAAGGCAGTTGACAGCCAAGGCTAATGACACTGGTTTGATTCCCCAATACTCATGTAAAGCCAGATGCACAAAGTGACACATGCATCTGGAGTTCGTTTACAGCAGTTAGACGCCCCAGTGTGCCTGGTCTCTCTTCTCTCTCTTTCTCTTTGCTTGCAAATAAAATATTTTTAAAAAGAAAAAGACAATCATCTGAAATGCACTCTACCAACTGAGTTATATTCTCATCCAACAATTATATTGTTTAAAAAAAACAAAAGAGGGCTGGGGAAATGGCTCTGAGGTTAATGGCACTTGCTTGCAAAGCCTATCAACCTGGGTTCAACACCCAGCACCCATGTAAATAAAGTCAGAAGCACAAAGTGGCACATGCAGTTGGAAATTGTCTGCAGTTGATGAGAGGCCCTGGCAAGTGCACACACGCAAACACTCTCTCTCTCTCTCTCTCTCTCTCTCTCTCTCTCTCTCTCTCTCTCTCTCTCTCTCTCTCTCAATCATTCAAAAGAAAAGAAAGACAATATCTTGTATTGCTTCAAGGCCTTCTAAGATCAAGTGTTAAAAAACACCTTGACCCGCCGGGCGTGGTGGCGCACGCCTTTAATCCCAGCACTCGGGAGGCAGAGGTAGGAGGATTGCTGTGAGTTCAAGGCCACCCTGAGACTACACAGTGAATTCCAGGTCAGTCTGGACTAGAGCAAGACCCTACCTCGAAAAAAAAAAAAAAACACCTTGAATAAAGATCTAAAATATTAATCAATTTAAATAAAATGATTTACCCTCTTATTCCACTTTTTTTTTTTTGTTTTTTTGAGGTAGGGTCTTGCTCAAGTCCAGGCTGACCTGGAATTCACTATGTAGTCTCAGGGTGGCCTTGAACTCACCGAGATCCTCCTACCTCTGCCTCCCAAGTGCTGGGATTAAAGGCGTGCGCCACCACGCCTGGCTATTTCTTTTGTTTTGTTTTGTTTTATTCCACTTTTAAAGCCTCGATTAAAATACATCTTTCATGTTTCCTGTATATTTATTAAGTATTTAGATTTTTCAACTTTAATTTCATTATCCAACAAAATTTCATTTTACATTTATTGATCTAAGCTTCAGGGCTCAATGCTCAGTGAGCTCAATGCTCAATTGCTTGCTTGCAAAAAAGCATGATGGGCCAAGTTTGATTCCCTAGTACCCACATAAAGCCAGATATATAAAGGGGTGCATGTGTCTGGAGTTTTGTGTGCAGCATGCCCATTCTCTCTCTTTCCCTCCTACCTTGCAAATAAATAGTGTTTAAAAAAATATTTATTTATTTGCAAGCAGAGAGAGAGCGCGAGAGAGAGAGCGAGCGAGCGCCAAGGCCACCACCTTGTGGGTCTGGCTTATGTGGGTACTGGGGAATTGAACCGGGGGCCTTAGGCACTGGAGGCAAGTGCCTTAACCGCTAAGCCATCTCTCCAGCCCTAAATAGTGTTTTTTTAAAGACAGCTTTAATTTGATCTCTTAACTATGACAAATTATTTAGACCCTAACTAGGTTGACATGTTCTACAGTAAATGTTTCTTAGCAAGTACACACAGTTGTGGTGGTTCTTGTCTATAATCCTAGTACTTGAGACGCTGAGGCAGGAGGACCCCATTGACTTTAAGGCCAGACAGGTCTAAAATTGAGATCCTGTCTCAAACCAAAAACAACAAAAAAATCAAGTATACATACATATTTAAAATAATATTTCCTCATTTCCTCTGATCTTTAAACCATTTTCTAAAAACTCTTTAAGCATTGCCCAAAGAAGAATTCACAGGCCTGTGTGTGCCCAAGCTGTACTAGCTGATATCTGAAACTATTTTTATTTATTTTATTTTTTTTTGTTTTTCGGGTAGGGTCTCACTCTAGCCCAGGCTGACCTGGAATTCACTATGTAGTCTCAGGGTGGCCTTGAACTCACAACAATCCTACCTCTGCCTCCCGAGTGATGGGATTAAAGGCGTGCGCCACCACGCCCTGAAACTACTTTTATAAAGTTCCAGTTATGTCCATTATCTTAGTTCCAACAGCCTTAATATACTATCATTCAATACTACTCATTCCTTCATTTTACAATATAATTTTTCCAGAGAACTAAGCATAATGCTGACAACTAATTCCAACAAAATATGCTGTAAATAACTCTATTTACACAATAATAAAATATAAGTCAGTTCCATAGCTCCTAGATAGTACTCAGCCAGCCAATTCATAACAAAAAAAGAGACCAATGAATTTTCCACTACTATGTTATCTGTGCACTAGAGTGGCGATCATCTTTGTACTTATGATAGAGCTATGAAAATAATCACTGATATCAAAGACAGGATGCTAGAAATAGGAAGAAATGATTAGTAACATAAGAGCCAAATATACAAATGAAGATGGAGTGAACTGCAATAAAACAGGTACAAACAGTTACATACAAAAGCCTCCCCTTTAAAGTACAAGTGTTTCTTTCACAAGAGACATGTGGTCTACTTCTGCATTATAGTACTCAGGTCAATTTGATGCCTCAGTAACAGCTATAAGCACAAAGCTGCTTCTTACCCTGCACCATGTAAACAAAGTGTTGCTGAGGAAAGAGAAATTTTATATATTGGAGATTAAAAATTAACTGTGAGAATAGAAACTATTTTCACGTCTGACACACAAAGCTTTTAAAAAAATCAATGCAAACAGTCAGAAGGCGAAATAAGGCGAACACAGGGTTACTCACCGTGGAGTAGTAACTGTTTCCTTTTCTGTGTGCAGCTTCCCCAGCAGAGCTGGGTAGTTTCCTAGAGGTGCCGAGAGAGGTTAGCTAGCCCTGCCCCTCAGTAAAAATATGCAACATCCTTTCATACATCAATGAAATGGTCTCAATCTTAGACCTTCAGAATTTTCTTGAGTGAAAAGTTAGCAAAAAGCTGAGATCCTAGGAATGATTTAACAGGTCAGAGGAAAAGGGAAACAAAGTAAACAAGTATTTTGAGATGAAAAATGGAGACTCCTCTACCTTGAGTAACCCTGTTTTTAAAGATGTTTTACCATACTGTGATAGCTGATTAAAACTTAAAAAAAATTATAAGTAGACTGAAATAGAAGAAATTGAGGGTGTCAAGATTAAAGGCAAATGATCAAAATTCCTGTGTGACCATAGACACACTCCAACTTCTGAGCTCTAAAGGTTAGCTGTAGTACTGACTAGAGTGCTCACACCTCTAGTAAGACATTCGAGAAGTTCATTCATGAGAAGCACAAGATGCCAACCTAAGCACAGATGCTAGCTACAAAACTTGTCAGAATTCAAGCTGTTAAATTGTAGAAGCTAAAAGTTATTCCCTTTTCACCAGAAGGACATGTTACTATTTTCTAAACTTTGACACTGTAAAAAGTTCATGGTTAAGTTCAAGTATTTAGTAACCCTACACTGGTAACAATCCCAAAGTACAATCAAAAGATAAATGAAATTAAGACCATTGCACATAGTCTATCAAAACCAGTTATACTGCCAGGTGTGGTGGTGCACGCCTTTAATCCCAGCACTTGGGATCACCATGAGTTTGAGGCCACCCTGAGACTACATAGTGAATTCCAGGTCAGCTAGAGTGAGACCCTACCTCAAAAAAACAAAAACAAAACAAAACAAAAAACAGTTATACTGTTATAGCAAAACTCAGAAGTAAACTAACCTTCTAGTTTTCATCAATGTTTTCTAGAAGACAAATACTTTATTTCCAATAAATACAAAAGGAAAAGATAATATTGAATACTCTGGCTGAAAATTATTAGAATATTTTAAGACTTTTCATGAAAACTCTAAGTACAAATTAAGAAACACTGTTTGAGTTGCTATTCCCAAAACTGGTCTGGTATTTCATAACGTGAATGTCTGGAAATAAATAGAACTTGATATTAAAAGAGGTATTTCTCAGGCAACTTGGACATTTTACTAATATATCCAGCAAAACCATACGACTTCTCTCTGCGTTTAGTGTGTTGCTGTCTCCAATGGACTAATATCCTAAGACCTCTCTTTTCTTCAGTATTTTCCTGCTGAAAATCTCTGAATTATGCTGATTCTTTCTTCACACTAGGAGTGACTTCCTATCATAGAATGGGGCCATCAATTTAAATTATTGTCTTGGTTTCTTTTCAAATCAAATTTGTAATATTTTAACAAAAAAATGAGAATAGGCATTTTAGAAAATTTAAAGGCTAATTAGTTAAGGACTAATTTACCTTCTGCTCTTTACTCTAAGTCAAAATTGCACACAAAGGAAATAAAAGGCACACTTTGTCAATATAAACTGAATCTGCAAAATAGAATCTGTTAAGATACTTCAATGCCAAAGTAAGACTTTATAAACTACTAATTTTGGCAATTCAAATAAAAAAAATACCCACTTATTCTTAGCTCAACATCATGTAATTACTGTCATATATATATATATATATATACACACACACACATACATATGTATATACACATATGTATGAAGCAACTGAAAACATTCAGAGATTTTTTTATAGCTTAGAAATTATTTTATATTATATAAATATATTCAATGTATTTTGACTTCATTACATTTTTTATTGTAATTTTACTCCAAATGTGAAAACTGTGAGCTCCCCCACATCTTATTTGTCTTGTTCTGAAACTTGCTGGTCTCAAACTTGCATCCATGGTAGTTTTGACTGTATGGCCCATGGACTCAGACATTTTTGATTAAACATCCTACTTGAGCCCCTGGTGGGCAGAGATCCCTATTATAGGGCAAGTGTCACTGGGGCTTAGGTGTGTAGAGAGCAGTTTAAGCGCTGGCTGTTGATGCTTGCTGGTTGTTTGGTGATCTCTCTGCGCTAAGATCTATGGAAGAGAGAGTCAGGTTCTCCTGCTCTTGATGGTGCTCCCCTGGACTTTGTGAGCTTGAAAGAAATCCTTCCTCCCACAGGTGGTCCTGCTTGGATGTCCGGCCCAGTACGAAGACCTGACTGCACCACCACCCTCTCACCTCAGCGGCAATTACAAGCATGTGCCACCATGCCTGGTTAATGTTAAAATTCTAACATATAAAACTTTTCAAATCTAAAATTTATGCTGAAAGTCCTATAAGCAATACTCTATATCAATTCTAAGCTTATAAAATAGTTTTGTAAAATTATATGGCATTCTAAAATGTTTCAAGATATACTAATTTCATTATTGAAAATATATCTCATTTTATAATAATTGAATTGGCTTTAAAATAATCAAGCAGAAGGCTGGGGTCAAACTTGCAATCCTCCTTCAACCCTTCATGTACCAGGATTACCAATTTGAACCACTTCATCCGGGTTACCAGGAGCTTTTATTATGGTCAACGTTCACTTCAGCTCTAAACAGTGGTTTATACCTGTAATCCTAGCACTCTGGAGGAGGTGGCAGAGGATTGGCTTTATTTCCAGGCCACCATGGACTGCACAGTAAGACCCTTATCTTAAAACAAATAAAAATAAAATGAAGAAGAAAGAGGAAGAGGATGAAGGAGGAGAAGGGGGAAGGAAGAGGGGGGAAAGGGGAAGAAGGAAGAAGGAAAAGAGAAGGAGGAAGAAGAGAAGAGCAAAATAATACCCCCCCCACACACAAGGCAGCCTCCCTGGCTGACCCTTTAGCATTGCATCTGAATGATCAATATTAAAAGTTTCTAAAAGAGGACACATACTTTTGCTCTTAAGACAATTTAAATGACCACATTTCTCATTGTCTACGTTCAAGGAGAACTTTCCTTAGTGAGATGCCAAATTTGTTAGATGTGAAACAGCTTTCTGCATGCCATAAAATGACTATGTTCTCACAGCATGACAATGTTACAGGATTGAGGAAGACTTGTCTTAATCCTAATTAACAGTCTAAAAAGTTCAGTAAAGAGAGTAAGCTTTTAGAGTTAAACAATAGGATATTATGGAAAGCATGAATCTAGCAATGGCTACACTAAATATGGTCACACTATTTTTAAACCATTTCTTAAACTTTAAGCTTTCTGTTGAAAAAAGATCAGCAAATAATTCCCTCCCACCTTTTTTTTTTTTTTGAAAGGCCAAGACTAGGTTATCTATATTTTTATGTAATCCTCTCAGTAATGAGACGTTGAAATTAAAAGATCTTAGAATATTGAGACTGGAATCTAGCTACTAAATAATTCATCTAACTAATCACACGGTACTAATTTCACTCTAATTCACCCTACATGAATCTAACAATGGGTTAAATGGAGGCATTCATTCAAAATATGCCAAAAAATAATTAAAAGCATAAAAGATAGTTCAAAAAAGTTTACAGTTATCATGGATAGCATTGTACAAGTTATTAACACAACAGGTTTCTCTTTGACCACAAAAATGCAAGTTAATACTGATTGTTGGCAAGCTAGGGTTTTGTTTTTTTTTAAAAGACAGGCTTATCTTAAATTAGATGAATTTATTATCTCCAAACCATTATTTTTAAATTTATTAACATCTAAAGTTATTCTATCTTGATACCATATGAAAAATCAAAATAAATCCTTTAAGGAAGCTTATATATCTAAATTGTGCCTTAGTTTATTTTTTGACCTAAGAATTATAAGTATAAAAGATTACCACAACACAAGAGCAGCAACAAAATCGATAATCCATAAGATGGCTAAAACTTAAAATATAAGCAAGATGACAAAATGGTAAACTATGTAAAGTAGTTGTTTTTACTTACAAGTTAGTAACTGGTTCTCCTTTCAGTGGAGGTAGGAGGTTCCCTGAGCCAATGAGGCAGTTGTGCACTATAGTCAGGCTCTGTAGAATATCATCTCTAGGCAAGATGAAAGACACTGTCATAGTTACAACATTCTTAATCCATTTTTAACAAAACTTCTAGAGGCAAAGGTGAAGTACAAAAATGTTATCCAGTGGGGATATACAAAATTGGATTAAATAAACAGCAAGCACCCTTTAGTTCATCAACCTAATAGCATAGGATAAGAAAGTGTACTGCTAACATTGGACTCTAGCTGTCTTGAAGCAATCACAGTACCAACTGCCTTGTGAGACGCAACCTTTCAGTTGCTTCACCTTAAAAAAAGATCACTACCACTAACAGGGAGAAGACACAATGCCACAGGAGACTGTCTCTCTCTTGCTTCATGTTTTAAAAATAAACTGGGCAGGGAATGATCTAGGTTCACTATCTCCAACTAATTCCCATTGATTTCTGGCATTTGACACATGCTAATAATCTTACTATCACTGTAGGAATTTTTCAAAGATTCAAGCCATAAAAGTCCAACAGTCTCAAAATAGCTATTTCTTGTTAAATGTAAGAGAAAAAATATAATATTTATGTCAGCAATGTGAATTACTGAAAAGAATCAATGACCTCTAAATTTAATAGAGGGACACAGACCTTTCTTTTCAAGGAGCATGCATCTCCCAAAATAAACAAATGAAATTCCTAAGCAGAAAACAGTTTTTTGCTGAAAACTATAAAACTACAAAAATTAGTCTTCCGGGCTGGAGAGATGGCTCAGCGGTTAAGGCACTTGCCGCCAGTGCCTAAGGCCCTGGGTTCAATTTCCCAGTATCCACATGGGCCAGGCCCACAAGGTGGTGGCCCTGGTGCTCTCTCTCCTCTCCCTCTCCGCTTCCCCCCCTCTGTCTGTATCTCTCTGCTTGAAAATGAATAAATGAAATTTTTTTAAAAATTGGTCTTCCTATCTAAAATGCTTAAATATCGCAAAACCTTATTATACTATTAAATGGTTTTCTCCATACATTTATGGCAGATTTTCAAATCAAATATTTAAAGTTAATATGTCAGAAAGGCCTGGGAGACAGCCTCCTTGGTAAAGTACTTCCCTCACAAGCATGAGAACCTGAGTTCAATCCCCAGTACCCATGGAAAAGCACTAATCTGCCTCTTGTTTGTATGTCCTTGCTTATTCTGGGTTTAACAAAATCATGAACTAAAAACAAAGACTGGTGCTGTGGCCTGTGTCTAGAACCCCAGTGTCGAGAAGATGGAGGCATGCCACAATAATGATGTTTGTTTTTAGTTAACTAGCTAACCAGTGAAGTCCAAACTAATGAAAGACTCTCAAAAACAAGTAGACAATGCTCTGTTCATACCCACCCACGTGCATGCGTGTGCGCATGTGTTGCCGGGGGGGGGGGGGGGGGGGGGGGAATGTTAAAATTTTTAGTCACCATCTAAAAAAACACTAATTGATTATTAAAATGACAACCAACCTAGACATGTCCAGTTCTCCATCCCCACAACACTGGAGTTTGACGAGCTCCGGCTGAAGAAAGGAGTCCAACAGATAGAAGGCGAAAGACACTTCTTCTGAAGAAGGAACATGCCACTGGATTCCCAGATTCCATAAATCCCCAGGTTTACCCCAGTCCTAGAAAAGAGAACCTTTTCTCACTAAGTTGTGAAGTTAAAAAAAAAATAAAACAAGCTGGGCGTGGTTGCGCACGCCTTTAATCCCAGCACTTGGGAGGCAGAGGTAGGAGGATTGCCATGAGTTCAAGGCTACCCTGAGACTACAGAATGAATTCCAGGTCAGCCTGGGCTAGAGCGAGACCCTACCTTGAAAAAAACAAAAAAAAATAAATAAATAAAATACAATAAAAAATAAAAAAATAAAAATAAAACACACACAAATATTTTACCAAGTTTAAAAAAAGTAAATGTGGGCTGGAAAGATGGTTTAGGGGTTAAGGCATTCGCCTACAAAGCAGAAGGACCCAAGTTCGATTCCCTAGCACCCACATAGAGCCAGATGCAGATGCACAGGATAGTGCTTATATCTGGAGTTCATTTGCAGTGGCTGGAGGCCCTGGTATGCCCATTCTCTCTCTCTCTCTCTCTCTCTCTCTCTCTCTCTCTCTCTCAAAAAAAAAAAAAAGTACAAAAACATATACATGAAAAGATAAACCTTAAAAAAATTTTAGAGACTCATGAAAATATCCCTTATCAATCTTTTAAAATTGACAAAAGTCTCCGTAAAAACCACTTCCTATGAGTTTACTGTAGGAGATAGCAGTTTATAATGAAGCTAGATGAAGCTAGCTAGTTTAGCTGTATAATTATATGAAGCTACAGAAGTTAGATATAGTGCACCCCATAATTTCATGTACAAATAAAAAGGAAAACTGGCCAGGCATGGTGGTGCATACCAGTGATCTCAGCACTAGAATGGATGAGGATTCCACCTTCAAGGTAAGCCTAAACTCCACAGCAACAAGGGAAGCTAGAGCTTGAGCTAAATGCAAAGCTAGACAATGTAACACATTCTAATAAAATTGGTGTTTTTGTTGTTTTGTTTTTTGAGGTAGGGTCTCGCTCTAGTCCAGGCTGATCTGGAATTCACTATGTAGTCTCAGGGTGGTCTCAAACATGGTGATCTTTCTACCTCTGCCTCCCGAGTGCTGGAATTAAAGGTGTGTTATATTATGCTGGGCTCCAATAATAGTTTTAATAATCTGTCTTAAAAATTTAAAAAAAAAAAAAACACTAAAGCCAGGCATGGTGGTTTATACCTTTAATCCCATCACTTGGGAGGTGGAGGCAAGAGGATCACCATGAGTTCAAGGCCAGTTTAAACTATAGAATGAGTTCCAAGTCAGCCTGGGCTATAGTGAACTCCTGCCTAAAAATAAATTACAATAAAAAACTAATTATCTTTATATACAACAAGAAAAAAAAAACATACTTTTCATTACTTAGAAAAAACTCTATATTTTTGAATCCTAAACTAGTGAAAATGCTTACCTTGATAGGGAAGTACTGGGAAGGGGGCTTGTCGAAGCCCCCAGGCACACTGCAGTACTCAGTGGGGTAGATCAGCGTGGTGGAGCGCAGAAGGTGGTGCAGGAGGTTACAGGACAGAGTGTAGCCCTGTTTACAGGTGAGGTGCAGGCTTCTCTGCAGAATCCTCACCAGCTGCTCCCTGTAAAGAAGCAACTTCTTCCCATCCACACGGGTAATCTAAAAGAAGGAACAGAAATAGTCAAAGGCACACTGGTGAAAAGACCAAGAATCAACTAGCAATGTAATGTTCAATGTTTGATGCTAAAATAGCCCAAATACATGTTTCTTAAAGTAACTTTAATTCAGACCGGGCGTGGTAGCACACGCCTTTAATTGCCTTTAATCCCAGCACCCGGGAGGCAGAGGTAGGAGGATCACTGTGAGTTCAAGGCCACCCTGAGACTACATAGTGAATTCCAGGTCAGCCTGGGCTAGAGCGAGACCCTACCTTGAAAAACAAAACAAAACAAAAAAAAACCTTTAACTCATTTTAGAATGAATTGCCATTTTAACTGTATCCTATTGATTCTTTATTAAAACACATTTTCTGACCTTGGGCTTTCATATGCCAAAGTAAAATCCCTTTCAAAAGAGCCCAACTCCTTAAATAGACAAGACGTGATTGACAATTCTGAATTATCTTACACAGGAAAATACGGTTAATTAATGCCCATGTTATATAGAAGAGGATTACTAAATCTGATACACTTTCAAATGACCAGCTACCAATATTATTTAATGAGCAAAACCTCAGACAAGGACTTTTTACAGCTCTATGAAGAAATTCCCAGCTCCCAATCTGGTGGTACATGCCTGTAACCCCAGCACTTGACACTGAGAACGAACTATCATGAATTTGAGCCAGCCAAGGCAACAAAGTAAGATTCCATTTAAAAATAATTTAAAAATAAATAAAACAAATAAATAAATCTCCAAACCTCTAAATTCAATTTGTCAGAAAGTGCTAAATTTTAAAACCAATAATAATAATTTTGGAAATTTTTTCCTCCAAAGATTTACAATACCTCAGACAAAAGTTGAAGATTCCATAGTAACTCCTTGTCTAGCTCTTCTTCATTCAATACATCATCATCTAAACATGCACGAAAAATAACATCAGGGGAAAATATATGCACACAATTCAATAGATTGTTTTAAAGTGGTTCTAGGGGTGGAGAGATGGCTCAGCAGGTAAAGGTACTTGCTTGCTAAAACTAATGGTCTGGGTCTGATTCCCTGGTACATACCCATGTAAAGCTAGACATACAAAGTGGCACATGCATCTGCAATTTGTTTGCAGTAGCAGAAGGCCCTAGTGTGTGCACTTGTTCACGTTCCTTCTCTCTCCTTCGAAAGTAAATATTGTAAAAATAGTTCTATTTCCTATTTCTAAGCTCAGAAAATATTTCACGGTGACTTATTTCTTCAAGAAGTTGAATTTACTCCCAACAGGAAGTAGAATGTAAACATGACAACCAAGACTTCTGCCACTCCCCATCATAAAATCATTATCATTTGGAAAACAACTTTTAGTTGAACATATTAACATGGTTCACCTTGAAAGCTAGTAGGCAATTCTAGCTACAAAATACAAACCCTATATAGTTAAGAATCTATGGTCATTAACAAATGCATCTAAAATTGTACAGATAGCATGAGAATGATGCTCTGTGTGTTTGTTTCTATGACTTACTGTAAGATGGATCATAACACATTCTATGACTTACTCATTGTAAGCTGGGTTATAACACCACAACAGTGTGGAACAAAGAGCTTCAGAGATTCTTCTGGGCAGCACTGAAAATATAATTGCATGAATAATTTTTTTTTGAAATGGTTAATATTTAACAGTCACAAAACATACACTAACATTTTCTGTGGTAAGGGCTATAAAGAACAATATATCTAAAGTATAAGAAGCACTTCTTTTTTTTTTGGTTTTTCGAGGTAGGGTCTCGCTCTAGTCCAGGCTGACCTGGAATTCACTATGTAGTCTCAGGGTGGCCTTGAACGCATGGCAATCTTCCTACCTCTGCCTCCCGAGTGCTGGGATTAAAGGCATGTGCCACTACACCCGGCTCTAAGAAGCACTTCTGAAATAACTAAATACCCAGGAGGTTAGAAAGTTCAAGGCCAGCCAAAGTAAGTCACTGTCACAAAACGACACACAAGTAGCTGGACATGGTGGCACACACCATTAATCCCAGCATTTGGGCTAGAGAGATGGCTCAGTGGTTAAGGCACTTGCCTCTAGTGCCTAAGGCCCGGGTTCAATTCCCCAGTACCCACATAAGCCAGACGCACACACAAGGTGGTGACCCTGGTGTGCTCTCTCTCTCTCTGCTTGAAAATGAATAATATATTAAAAAACAAAAACCAAAATAATCCCAGCACTTGGGGGACTGAGGCAGGAGAATGGCTCCAGGCTAGAGCAAGATTCTGCCTTGAACAACAAGAAGCCTACAGCTCAGCTAAGCTTACCTTTACAGCAGCTCGGCACATGTCTGCCACCATGCGGCCTGCAACTCTCGTTTCAAAGATGTGTGAAACAGCAAAAGTAAAAACTTTCTGAAGGGCTACCTGTTGAGATATGTAACAAAGAAACATGTCTAAAACAGCATTTTTAAAAGAAATTAAACATCTTGGGTGTTTTTAAAAGAAATTAAACATCTTGGGTGGAACATAAATAACCAAGCAGACAAGTTTTAACTATTGGCTATTTTTGGAATTTGATGGTGTTCCATTCTGGTCTAAAATGCCATTCTGATTGAACCTAACTTAGGAACGAGACTTCACTTGCAGCAGAAATATTCCGCATGAATTACCTAATTGTCTCAAAGGTTAAAATAACAGGAGAATGTTTGAATATGTGATCTTTTGTTATTATGACAAGTATCCAATTATAAATATCTTTACACTAAATGATGTGAGCATGGTAGCTCACACCTACAATCCAGCAAGTGAGTAAAAGAATGAGGCAGTAGATTTCAGTATTGGAGGCAAACCTGGGTTATATGATGAGTTTTAGGCCAATATGGACTGGAGAAACACTGTCTACTACTGTCTCAAAAAAATAAAAATAAATAAACGTTGGGGAAATGGTTCCATCAACAAAATGCTTATTTACTGCAAAAGCACAGGCCTAAATTTGGGTCCTCAGCACACATAAAATGCCAGGTTCCATGGCATGTGCCTGTAATCCCAGAGACAGGATACTCAGGGTACGTGGCTAGTTTGCCCAGCGGCACCAGTGAGCAGCAGGTTCAGTGAAAAACTCCAAAATAAGGTGGAGGGTGACTGAATAAGGTAACAGTGGGCTAGAGTGAGACCCTACCTAGAAAAATCAAGAAATAAAAATATTTACATTTGTCTACACACACACACACACACAAAAAAAAAAAAAAGCTGGAAAAAAGAAAAAAAAAAGCTGGCCAGGGTGTGGTGGCGCACGCCTTTAATCCCAGCACTCGGGAGGCAGAGGTAGGAGGATTGCCATGAGTTCAAGGCTACCTCGAAAAACCAAAAACCAAAACCAAAACCAAACAAAAAATAAAAACGAAAAACCAAACCAAACCAAACCAAACCAAAAAGACACCAGACATTGACTTCTGGCCACCACATGCAAGCGCACACACCCAGGCTCAAGTGCACAAGAATGAAAAAATACCACCTGCCCCCCAGAAAGACAAGTCAATTTAATTTTACAATAACACCATGAAATTTTAACCCATTTGCTGAAGGAATATAAATTTTAAACTTGGGTTAGTAACAATTACTAATACTGAAAGCTAAAACAGGGTGTCCTTTAGCTCAGAGTGGCTACACTATGTAGTCAAGGATGACCTTGACCTCCAAGTCCTCCCCTCTGCTTGGGGAATCCAGGTATGTGCCACCATACTTGGTTAATATTCCTATCATCTTCATTTCTAGTAAGTCGGTTTAGTGTTAATCAGGAAGAACATGTTAAATAGTGATAATTTCAGGTAAAGGAAAAAAAAAGAAGTGGAAAGAAAAGTCATTTTAAAGACCATGCATATGCCTACAAGTAAGTGAACGTTTATCAAATGCCTCATGAGGGCATATATTGAGTCTATCACAGTTAGCCAAGATACTATACTGATGGTTTAATTTCTAGCATATGGTGACATAATTTCCAAACTTCTCTCTTGAGTAATTACATTTAATTACACATTTTTAAAATGTAGACAATACCAGGCAAGCTCATGAGGCATGCCTACGATCCCAGCACTGGAGAGGCTGAGATCTGAAGATAGCAAACTCCAGGTCAGTCTGGGCTCCGAGGCAAATACTCACTCAACCAGTGCTCCTAAGGGAAGTAAAAGATCACACTGTGCTGAGCCTCTAGTCAACTGACCAGTGCATAATCCTACTTCAAGTGTGCTTTGATTTACAGACACTTAATACACATTGTTGATCCCTTAAAACTGATGTCAACAACAAAGTAACAGAAACCTGTTTGAAGCTTACCCAGCATGCACGCCCTTTTTCAATTCAGCTTAGCATAACTCATTTATGTTGAGGAACACTAGAACTCAAGCATTAAACTCCTTAGGAGCCATTTTCACATTCGTAAACTACAAAGTCATCAGAGAAAAACCTGAAAATGCACTAAGCAGATAACCTGAAGCACATTTGTTTACAGTAGGAGAGCTAAAACAAAAAGGCACAGTACTGCCTTGTTCAAGCTGAACTGGAAATCTCTGTCAATCAATTTGAATTTTTTACCACTCTACATATGTCCTCACCAGCGCACTCATTTGAGCAAGTAGGCAGATCTGCAAACAAAATCTGCAAATAATGAGGACCAACTGTACATATTTTTAAACTTCAGTATGGATAGAAAGGATAGACTAACATGATATGGACACTTTAACTGAAGCTCAATTTTTAAAACATTAAGCTAGAAGCTCAGAGGTTAATTTCTGCAGCAATGCTCTCTTACCATAAATATTTCTTTGGAACATTGAGTGAGGATTGTACTAAACGTAGAAGACAAACCTAGTTCAACCAAACTTTCCAAGTGAGTCATTTTCTCCGTTTCCGTCTCTTCTCGAGTCTGCTCCAATGTGCTACTTTCTATAAGTCCAAAGCACCTAACAATCCAAACACAGCACAGCTTCAGCAACCAAGAACTAACCGCCTTAACATGTCTGGTGACAGCTATTGTACATTCGAATGATTGTTTTCTGTAACTTCTCAAGCACTAGCCGTGAGTCACAGTGGAGAAACAGACAAGGAGAGGCCGTCATCTGCCCATGTGCCAGAGAAAGGGCAGGTCCGGCTGGCTGTCAGCTTACCTGTCCATAAACTGTAAGACGAAATCCTCAAATT
Source organism: Zapus hudsonius (assembly GCA_004024765.1). NCBI lineage: Eukaryota > Metazoa > Chordata > Mammalia > Rodentia > Dipodidae > Zapus > Zapus hudsonius. The sequence goes on along the minus strand of PVHP010000323.1, from coordinate 23,033 downwards.
CGGCTGTGGCAGAACAAAGTTCTTTTTCCATCTATGACATTCCAATATGAAGAGAAGTTACAAAAGGCTTAATTTTTTTTTCTCTGAACAAATACAACTCAAATAGATCTTGTGGCCTACCAAATAGATCTTGTGGTAGTTTGAATGGATGTTCCCCAACAGATTCAAGAGTTTATCCAGCTGTCTGGCTGGAGTTCACCTTGGCCAGATCCTAGGGTCCAACCCTAAGGAGTTTCTGGGGTGGGTCTGAAATTCTAGCTATATATATGCAAAGAGCAGTCTGAGCTCAAGCCTGGAGTTCCTACTTTTTGAGAATGTTTTATATATATATATATACACACTTTATTCATTTTCAAGCAGAGAGAGAGAGAGAGAGAGAGAGAGAGAGAATGAATGCACCAGGGCCACCACCTTGTGGGTCTGGCTTATGTGGGTCCTGGGGAACTGAACCCGAGGCTTTAGGCACTGGAGGCAAGTGCCTTAACCGCTGAGCAATCTCTCCAGCCCTTTTTGAGAGTTTTGACTTGTGCTTGCTTGCTTGTGGTGTTGGTAATGGGTTTCTCTCTCTGCTTGGACCTGTGAAAGCGGGATAGCCTCATTCGCCATTATGGAACTTCCCCAGGGTCAGTTACTTCAATAAATCCCAATTTTATCTACTACACTCCTAAAACCAAAACAAGAACTAATTGACTTTTTCAAGGGCCAAAATCAGAAGTCAAGCACCCAACTTTACTGCACAGGCTGCCAGGGGAAACTGATCAACGACAGCTGGAGTAAACAGAGACCACTGACAGGAAACAAAATCTGTGGCCATGAGTAGGCTGACCACACCTCCTACTGGGAGGGAACAGTGATCCAACAAAGGAGCACTTGTGTAATGGAGGAACCTGGACCTGGGGGAGACAATCAACAGCTTTCAAATTCGACCAATTTTCCACTTAGTGAGGGGGACCCCTTGTCTGGAACTAGGGATTCAGGGCGATAGGCACCGGATCCCGTACTTTTGGGCTCCCAAAACAAGATGCACTATGGGAGCGAGTGACAGGGAGGCTACTAAAAATAGAATCAAAATAGAATCGAGGTAATCCAGAATTGTGTATATTTGTTAACCTACACTGATCTCACTCTCCGATGGAGATTGTGTTTGTATTTTTCAGGATGCAGCGAGAGAGCTGGGGCCCATCTAACCCTACCAACCGACCGTAGGCCGATAGCTGAGATTCTGGCAAGAGAGGAGCCACCACAGTCATATCGTGGAGGATCCAAATGGAACCCCACAGAGAATGACGGGATGAACAAGGGGCCCACAGCCACAGCCATTAAATCAACACAGTATAAGCCAGTGAGACAGAAACCAATGATTTCGACACAAAGACCCCTAAGCTCACAACCTTAAAGCAGCCTTAATGCTCATCCACCACGACTCAGGAATTATGCAGAAGAGGGGGCGGAAAGATTGTGAGAGCCGTGGTGGGGGAGATTATCCAGAGGCATGGCCAGGAGAACCTGGTTGAATACTAGGCTATCCATGGTCCCCTGTCACAAGGACTGATCCAGACTGACCCATGGAGGAGGTTATCCAGTGGAGGGGGGAGGGGAGGGCAGCGGGGAATTGGCGATAACAACTCATTGTTTGCCCACTAAATGTTGTAACTCATTATGGACAATAAATTAAAAAAAAAAAGAACTAATTGACTTTTTCAAGGGCCAAAATCAGAAGTCAAGCACCCAACTTTATTACAAATCCCAGTTTTCCAATTGCTGGTCTATATATAAAGGACAGTATTGTACTACAACCTGCTTAAAATAAAGCAACGGGACAGGTGTGACCTAGTGGGCATTCATTCTATAACACGCAGATTCACAGTGGAGGGGAGGGAAGTAGGCTGATGCTGCAGGTACTGAGTAGGAAAGAGTCAGGCAGACCATGAACTATCCCACAATGTGACGAACAGCATCTCCTAACAAAACTGCACCTCGTTCAACGTGTAGAGGTGTCAAGGTTGAGAACCAGTGTAAATCTGGAGCTGGTGGGTCTATACCTCAGCCACTCAGACCAAATACCAGGGATAATGATACACAGTTTACTTCTCTCCACAAGCTATTTTAATCCCAAGCAGGCCTTGATAATGGGGAAGTATCTTTGCTAGGATTTTTGGGTAGAAACCTGGAGCATTAGGCTTCTTTCACCTTCCCAGTTTAACGGGCATGTTGTTTTTGTGCAGTTGAAGGCTCTGTCTGAGGTCTAATTCTAGTACTGAGGGATTAAATTTCTCAACCTGGAATGCATAATGGAATGATCATTGGCGATCTCTGTGACCTGTACTGGCACCACTAAAATGGCTTTAGTGGTGCCAGTACACTTACACTTAAGTAAGCTTCTCAGCAGTTCTAAGCAAACCAAAGTAAAGAGGAAAATCTCTTGATTAAATGTCAATGGTCTTAAGTTTATACCATACAGAAATTTAAAACAAAGCACCACTGCCCCACTTAACAGAACATTGAAAGTTACAGAAAACCATAATACACCACTAGGTAACAGCAGTGAAAATAAGTGGCTAGGGCTGGGAGATGCCACAGTGCTCTTGCCTGCAAAGCCTGACAGCCTGGGTTCAATTCCCCAGTGCCCGCATAAAGTCAAATGCACAAAACTGTGTATGTGTATGAAACCTGTTTGCAGCAAAGAAGCCCTGGTTAGTCCTTGTTCTCTCTTGTCGTGCACGCGTTCGCGCGCGCACACGCACGCACGCACGCACGCACGCACACACACACACACACACACACACACACACACACACACACACACACTGGATTATATGTGACCAATTGCTATGGTGGTTGCTATACAAGTTATCTTACTGATAGTGGTTTGGACTTGGATTTATACTGTTCTAGTCATAAGAGAGTAATTTTACTTTCCATAGCCTATTCAAGGCTGTTTTAAACAATCAAATATTATTACATATACATAGTAACAATACGACTCAAGAGGCACCCTTACTTCTGTGAGGTCACTTCTTTCTTGTAGCACAGATGAACAATCTACTAAAGGCACCAGAGTGGAAAATGTTGCTATAAATTGGAATGTGATCTATGGAAAGATACAAAGATTTTCAACATTAATTATACCATTTTGTTTCAATACACGTATGCTATAAGCTAAGCACAAATACCCAAAAAAATTATCTAAAGGAAAAAATCCCACAATAACCTTTCTGGATATTTTTTACCTAGAATTGAGCATTTGTAGGTTCCAAGAATTAACCAGCTGTCATTTAATACCAAAGTTATCCTAAGCTATTTTTATCATGTATTAGGTTTAAGCACAAGTTCTCCAATCTTGTCACTAAGAAATTACTTTGTCTCCCTCTTGAAAATGTAATATTAACTATGGGTCAATACTAAAATGCAGAAGCTGGAGATCAGGAAAAAAGTAAAATGAGTAAGTGGTAAGATAGGAAGGAGCAGGCATTTTCTATCCCCTGCTCCTATACCCCGGAATGGGGTAGGCATAGGCTTTGGTCTTCTTTTAGACAGATTGTAATTATGTAGCTCAGGACAGCCTTCTTACAGGTATTAGGCACCACACCAGCTTTTTATACCCTACTGTAGCATTGCATCACACCCCTTATCAACAATGTGAACTGAAGGACAGTTAGGTGACCACTTGAAGCAATGTTTAGTAAATCTTAAAAAAAAAAAAAAAAAGAGGGGCAATATCTGAGTTTTAAAACATGAAAATTAAGCCAGACAACTGCCTTTAATCTCAGCATTTGGGAGGTAGAGGTCAATGCCAGCCTAGAGCTACACAGTGAGTTCCAGGTCAGCCTGAGATAAAGTGAGACCCTGCCTCAAAAAATTTTTAAAAAAGCCGGGCGTCGTGGCGCACCCCTTTAATCCCAGCACTCTGGGAGGCAGAAGTAGGAGGATCACCATGAGTTCAAGGCCACCCTGAGATTACATACCGAATTCCAGGTTAGCCTGGGCTAGAGTGAGACCCTACCTCAAAAACAAAAACAAAAACAAAAAAAAAAAATTAAAAAAAGAGCGTGAGAACCTACCTCAAAAAAACCAAAAGATAATAAATAAATAAAAATAAAATAATTAAAACTCATGATAATTAAATATACATAGGTTATGGCAAATTACTTGAAAAGGAAGGCATTATACAGAACAATCAATCACCCACAAATCTAAGCATAAGCATTTATATACACAATGCTGTGCTACTATCAGATTTTACACTAAACTATGCTTTAAAGAGTGTCGATTTACACAATCATTAATCCACATATGCTCACCATGCATTTACTAAAGTCGTTCGGATCCACCCCAGGCAGCGCTCTCATCAACAGAGGTAGCATGTGTGTTGGCCCTTCAGGAAACCATTTGCCCCCCGACACCAAACTTCGGGCTACTCCAATGACGCAATTTAAAGTAGCTGTGAGCTGGTGAGGTTCTGTTAATGTCTCTAAAGCAGGGTATGTTCTACAGTTTAAAAAATATCAAAACATTAAATTTGCTAAATTCATAAACTGCACATTGACTTAAATGTATTAGTTAGAACTACACATAAATGAAAAGTACATATACTATATTTTGAATCAAAATTTTCTGCTATTATCTTATCTTCTACCCACAATGAAAAAGTATAAGCTGGTAGACTTTGTATTATTCTAGATAATTTACTTCACATTTTGGAATTTAACAGTTTAGCACTCACTTAATAAAATTCAAGAATAACAAGTTACAAATACTCCACTCATCCTATACAGGAAAAACGATTATTTCTTGGTCTCATTGTAGCCCAGGCTGGCTTCAAATGTGGTATGTTGCCAAGGATGAGCTTGAACTTCTGATCCTCCTGCCTCCACCATCCTGAGTGCTTTGTTTACAGGTGTGGGTCACCACACTTGGTTTATGTGGTGTTGAAGAATGAATCCAGGGCTTCATACATGCCAGGCAAACACTCTACCAACTGAGATATGTCTCTAGCACTGGAAAACACAATCTTAATGAAATGCTAAAAGTTTTCCATTTTAAATCTGTTGCCAGAAAAAGGAGAATATTCCTTGTTTATTAATTTATTTGTAATGGAGGGGAGGGGCACCCCAGAGTCTCTTGCATTGCAAACTCTGGTTTTATATGGATGGCTGAGGAACTGAACCTGGGCTTTCAGGCTTTGCAAGCAAGTCCCTTTAACGACTGGGCCATCTCCCTAGTGTCCCACTAAATAGTGACTCTGACTTAGTGGTTTTTACCTCAGAGAATCTACTTAATAAAAATGCAGTTATCTGAAACTCCATTTACACACAAAAGAGAAATAATAGAAGTTTTCTTATATATTATGCAGAAAAACATTCCAGGTTAGCCTATGCAAGGGGCCCTGCCTCAAAACAACCAAAAAATGACAACTGGAGAAAAATGTGGTGTGTATAGTTCTTCGGGTTTTAAGCTTTGTTCACTCTACGAAAGATTACCTTACTATTTAAAAATGATCAGCTGAAAAACAATGAAATAAGGAAAAACAAAAGAAAAGAAATACTCCAAAATTAAAAAATTTTAGAGATGTTGCTGGGTGTGGTGGCACACGCCTTTAATCCCAGCATTCAGGAGGCAGAGGTAGGAGGATCACCATGAGTTTGAGGCCAGCCTGAGACTACATCATGAATTCCAGGTCAGCCTGGGCTAGAGTGAGACCCTACCTCGAAAAACAAAACAAAACAAAACAAAAACTTTAGAGATGTAAATAGCTTGAGTCCTTCCTCCCCAGGGGGCATTAAGGGACCTGCCACTGGTTATTAGCTTCTACTACCCCAGAGCAGCAAGAATTGCAGGAGTGGAAAACAAATCACAAATTACCTGCCATCTCCCCTTCATTTCCTAATCTGTTTTTTGCACTGGAGTAACTTCAGTGCCATAAGACATGCACATAAAAAAGAAAGGATCCAGCCCCCCTCCCAACTACCAAAATGGAGAGAGGCTAGGAATGGCACAGCACTTGTTTTGCATGGGTGAGACCCTGGTTGGATCCCTTGTAGAGAAATGAAAATGAGAGATCAAATTGAGAAAGAGGTACAACTAACTTGAATATTTAAGGCACAGAGGACAAGACAAGAGAAGCAACCGAAATTTATAGGTTACAGAGCCATATTTTGTTCAAGATCTTTCCTTTTCTCAAGTCAACATGATTAATTCATCATGCTTTAACAGTGCATTAGAAAACAGGCTCCAAGGGCTGAAGAGATGGCTTAGTGGTTAAGGTGTTTGCCTGCAAAGCAGAAGGACCCAATTTCAATTCTCCAGTGCACATGCAAAGCCAGATGCACAAGGTGTCGTATGCACTTGGAATTTGTTTGCAGTGGCTGAAGGCCCTAGCATGCCCATTCTCTCTCTCTCTCTCTCTCTCTCTCTCTCTCTCTCTCTCTCTCTCTCTCTCTCTCTCTCTCTCTCTCTCTCTCTCTCTCTCTCTCTCTCTCTCTCTCTCTCTCTCTCTCTCTCTCTCTCTCTCTCTCATTCTCTCTCTCATTCTCTCTCTCTCTCATTCTCTCTCTCTCTCATTCTCTCTCTCTCTCATTCTCTCTCTCTCTCTCTCTCTCAAATAATTGACAGCTAGATAGATAGAAGAAAGAAAGAAAATAGGCTACAGTCCAAAATCTTACAGAACCTAGCATAAAGTTTTATAGAAGTTAAGGTAGTTTCAATGTACATTCCCCAGAGACTCAGGTGTTTTATTAAAACCTGGATTTCTAGCTGCCTGGCTGGAAAAAGTGTCACTGGGGGCTGGAAAAAGTGTCACTGGGGGCAGAGCCTGGGATCCAGCCATCAGGTGTACAGAACAGTCTGAGCTCTGCCTGGGTCCCTGCTGTTTTGCAGCTTGTAGTGCTGGTTATTTGGTGGCTTCTCTCTCTGCTTGGATTTATAAATGGGAGTCAGCTTCTTCTGCCACTGATGAAACTTCCCCTGGATCTGTAAACAAAAATAAACCCTCTTCCTATAAACTATGCCTGGTTTGGGTGTTCGCCCAGGACTGTTGAGCTCACTACAACCAAATTAATTGCTAGCTCCATCTAGACTCAAAACAAAATTTTTCCCCAGCTGTTAGCAAATGTCTGCAGCCCCAGCACTTGGGAGGAAGAGGCAGGAGGATCAGAAGTTCAAGGTCAGATTTGGCTACATAATGGGTTTGAGGCCAGCCTGCACAACAAAAGACCCTGTCTCAAAGAAGAAAACAGAGAAAAAGCAAATACCTTAACATTTCTTCCCTTATTATTATTTTTTGGGGGGGTTTCGAGGTAGGGTCTTACTCTAGCCCAGGCTGACCTGGAATTCACTATGTAGTCTCAGGGTGGCCTTGAACTCATTGTGATCCTCCTACCTCTGCCTCCCAAGTGCTGGGATTAAAGGCATGCGCCACCACGCCCAGCTCTTCCCTCCTTTTTGAACTCATTTTGAGACAGGGTCTCACTACCTAGCACTAGCTATGCAGCCCAAACTGGCATCAAACGCTAACTAATGGCAATTCTCCCAGCTCAGTATCCCAAGGACAAAGACTATAATTATGAGCCTCTACAACTTTCAATAAGGACATTAATGGAGAAATTTTAAGACTCAAGTTCAGGTGCTCAAAAACAAGCATAACATGAAGTTGAAGTAATCTGCTCTTACAATCTGAGGACATAAATTATATCTATATTGTGACAATAACTAGGAAAGTAGAGAGCCATTGTAGATAGTTTCAATGTTAAAAAAAAAAAAAAAGACTCTACGAGGACTCAGGAAACTGAGCAGAAGAGGGGGCGGAAAGATTGTGAGAGCCTTGGTGGGGGAGAATATCCAGAGGCATGCTCCCCCCTCAGTAACAACATACTAAGGGCCAGGAGAACCGAGCTGACTACTAGGCTATCCATGGTCCCCTGCCCCAAGGACTGATCCAGACAGCCCATGGAGGAAGATATCCAGCCAATTAGAGATGGGGAAGAGGGGCATTGGGGAACTGGGGATAACAACTCATTGTTTGCCCATTAAATAATGTAACTCATTATGGACAATTAAAAAAAAAAAAGCCGGGTGTGGTGGCACACACCTTTAATCCCAGCACTTGGGAGGCAGAGGTAAGAGGGTCACCATGAGTTCAAGGCCACTCTGAGACTACATAGTGAATTCCAAGTTAGCCTGGGCTAGAGTAAGACCCTACCTCGAAAAAAAAAAAAAGATTAAGAATGGCAATAAAATTAATACAGTAAACCAGGTGTGGTGGCTCATACCTGTAATCCTAGCACTCAGAAGGCTGAGGTAGGAGGAGCACTATGAGTTCAAGGCCAGCCTGGGCTCCAGAGTGAGTTCCAGATCAGCAAGGGTGAAAGTGAGATGACTGAGGGGTTAAAGGTATTTGGCTACAGGGTCTACTGGTCCATGCTCCATTCCCTAGCACCCACATAATGCCACAAAAGCATCTGTCACACCACTCATACATATGCAAATAAATAAAAATACTTTTAAAAATTAACACAGGCCAGGTGTGGGGGTGCACACCTTTGATCCCAGTACTTCGGAAACAGAGGTAGGAGAATCACTTTAAGTTTGAGGACCGTCTGGGACTACAGAGTGCCAGGTCAGCCTGGGCTAGAGCAAGCAAGACCCTACCATGAAAGTACCAAAAAAAAAAAAACCCACTTAAATAAAACTTACCCAATCAAGTAATGTCTTACCCATCCACTAAGCACAGATAGGTATAAACATCAAAAACACAAGAGAAGCCACAGACAAGAGGACAACCAAGTATAAAAGAGAAGGAACAGAGAAGCTGTGTCTGAGGCTTCCACAAAACATGCAGAGCTGGGCGACCAGCTCAGGGACCCTCCCTGCAAGTGCAGGAGCTTCACACTAGCATTCTTCACTTTCCCTTTTCTACACAATCAAGTTGGCTTCCTCTCTAGACTTGCTTTAAACTAAAACGCACACATAAAGCTGCACTTACCTTTCAAGTACAGGGGGAATTACTAACTCCGGCCTCATGAGGGCAAGGTTCTGCAAAGCCTGGGCTGCTTCTAGACTACCAGTTTTGCTAAACATAGCCAAGAGGACAGGTTGAATAATGCATTGAACAAAGTCTGTAACATCTTGATCAGTAAGCTTATGGCTATCAGGCACAGGTGTTAGCCAAGAGGGTTTCTTGTATCTTTCACGATGTAATCTTCTAACAACACTATTTGGCAACCTCTGAAGAAGTTTCATTAACTTGTTCTGGGGATACAGAAACAAAAGGTTCTAGGTAGGTTCAACTTTCCTATATAGTCATGGTTCCTCAATATTCAAGAAAAAAAAAATTAAATGGCATTACATTATTTAACAATGAGAATGGGCATTGAAGCAGGGTGTGGTAGTGCTGAGTCCCAGCACTCAGGAGGATGGCCATGAGTTCAAGGCCATCCTGAGATGTCTAAAGAGTGAGACCCTGCCTTGGGGAAAAAAAAAAAAAAAAAACCAATAAATAAATAAAAATGAACTTTTAAATTCAAAGTTTTTTTTATTTTTTTATTTTTTTTGAGGGGGTGATCCCAGCACGGGGGTGGGGAGAATTCTGAGCATGAGGACGTATGCACCTGTGACCCCAGCACAGGGAGGGGGCCAGGCCAGGAGAATGATTCTAGGCATGAGGGCATGTGCACCTGTGATCCCAGTACTAGGGAGATTCTTTCATAAGGACATGGTCATTCATTAAGCACCAGTTAAGTATGTATCTTCCTATTTTCAGAATGGAAAAGTAGCAAGCATACTTACCAGCCAGCGTCCATTATTTGAAGGATGATAAAAAGATGTGATACTGTTAAACAAACCAGCTAAATGTTTTTGCACAAGCTTACTTGGTCCACCCTGTGCAAGAAAAAAGAAAGTAAAGATGTCAGTATCTATTATCAAACTACATATAAAGGGCCCAATAAATCAAGTCCTACATATAAATCTCCAATGTGTATCCTTTATCCTAACCCACACCCCCCCCCAAAAGAAAATCAACTGTATCTCTAAATAAGAGTCAAAAATAATTCCTTAGGTCTAGAGAGATGCCTCAGTGAATAAAATGCTTGCCGTGCAAGTCTGAGGACCTCAGCTCACTTTTCAGCACCCTACAATGTCAAGTAGTCCTGGTGGTCTGCCTGCAATCCCAGCATGAGGCAGAAACAAGACAGCCTCCAGGCAAGCTAGATAACTAGCTGAGCCAAAGTGAGAGACCTTGTCTTCATACAAAGGTAGAGAGTGACTGAGGAAGACACCCAAACTCAACCTAGGACTCTTCCATATGCACACACATAAACGCATACACAGCCACACGTGTGAACACACATACAAACACAGAGTTCCCCAATGAACTTCAGGCAAATCAGTTTTAAAATCTTAATAAAAATAAAAGCAACTTACATTATAACATTAAAAAGATTCAGCCTTTCAACTTAGAATAATGGTTTATTCAAATTTTATTTATCACAAATTTATATATATATATATATATATATATATATAAAATTTATCACAAAGATTTTTTCTGTTTTATTATTCATTTCATAGAGAGAAAGAATGGGTGCATCAGGGCCTCCAGCCACTGCAAACAAATTCCAGATGTATGCACCACCCTGTGCACCTGGCTTTACATGGGTACTGGGGAATTGAACTCAGGTCCTTCTGCTTTACAGGCAAGTGCCTTAACTGCTAAGTCACTTCTCTAACCCCTCTTTTCTGTTTCAAAAATATCTTTATTTATTTGAGAGAGAAATGGAAAGACATAAAATGAGAATGGGTGTGCCAGGGCTTCCTGCTGCTGCTGCAAAAAACCTCTAGGCACACAAATCACTTTCGACATTTGGCTCAAAGTGAGTACTGAGGACCCGGGCCAGCAGGCTTTCAAAGCAAGCACCTTTAACCACTGAGCCATCTCTCAAGAATGGTAACACAGGAAATAAAGCATTCCCTAAGAGATCATTAGGTGAGTTTCTCATTGGATGAAATAGAGACTTGCACATTTTAACATTTTATGATCACTTCTAAATGCTTAAAATGGTATTTTGACTCAAAATACTTTCATTTCTTAATCTATTACCCAAACAAACACAAATCAGTCACACAATCTGGAAGAAAAATTGAGGGAAAAAACTAGTGTCCATCTGTAAATTGATAAAGGACTACAAAATGAGTTACAAATCTCCTTTCTTGCTCACAAAGAGAATACAAATTGTATTCAGGTAAGGCACAGGAGCTCTGGCTTGTAACTCTAGCACTTGGGAGATCAAGGAACGAGGTCACCACAAGTTCAAGCCTGATCTACCTAGTTGAGCTCCAGGCCAGCCAACCCTATATAGCAAGACTTGTCTCAAAAACTTGCATAAACCGGGCGTGGTGGCTCACGCCTTTAATCCCAGCACTCGGGAGGAAGAGGTAGGAGGATCACCATGAGTTCAAGGCCACCCTGAGACTACATAGTGAATTCCAGGTTTGCCTGGGCTAGAGTGAGAGCCTACCTCGAAAAACCAAAAAAAAAAAAAAAAAAAAAAAAAAAAAAAAAAAAAAAAAAAAAAAAAAAAAAAAAAAA
>PVHP010000323.1:0-11349 GCA_004024765.1 Zapus hudsonius | reverse complement strand
TTCTTTTTTTAAATATTTGAGGGGGGAGTAGAGGGTGAAAGAAAAAGATGGGAAGGAGAAGAGGAGGAGAGAAAGAAAATGAACATGCCAGGGCCTCTTGCATCTGTAAACAAGCTCCAAACACATGTGCCACTTTGTGTATCTGGCTTTACATGATTACTAGGGACACAATTCAAATCACTGGGCTTTGCAAGCAAGCACCTTTAACCACTGAGCCCTGTAGGCCCCCTTTTAAAAGAATTATGTATGAGAGGGGAGAGAAGAATAAGCAGGCCACCAGCCAAGCTAATTTTGGCTTGGAGAAGTTCTTCCACATAAAGTCCTGGTCTGTAAAAAGGCTGAATATTATGAATCCCTCTTCATTGGTTAGACAGATTTACAAATCATGGATTGCAACTATATTTTGGATCTGATATGGATATACTACACCAGAAAATATCCACCAATCTCCAGTAACGGGAGGAGAAAGGAAGAGTGGGAAAAGGCAAAGGAAAGGGGAAAGGAATAAAATAAATTCAAGAATCAAGTGGTCAGTCAAGCCACAAAAATTGAACTTGTATGAATGGTTATGGCAAGATAGAGGTGAGCTATAGAAAACAAATAACTTTATACAAACCATCATGGCGGTGATCCATACGACAGCATGTCCTATATCATAAGCATTTGTTAAAAATCTTGGGACTAACACTTGACTGCTTCCCACTGGGAGGTTCAAGCTTCTCAGAATTCTTGTAAATATCTTTTAAAGTAAAATAAATAAAAATGCACATCACTATCAAAATACCTTAAATAACTTCCTTTTTTTTTTCTTTTGGTTTTTCGAGGTAGGGTCTCACTCTAGTCCAGACTGACCTGGAATTCGCTCTGTAGTCTCAGGGTGGAATCAAACTCACCCAAGCCAAGTGCTGGGATTAAAGGTGTGCGCCACCACCCCGCCCCAGCTTCCATTTTTTAATTTTTTTATCTTTAAACAAAAATGACAATGAACTGCTAATTTGTTTTATTATAAGTTAATATATAAAAAACAATGGATACATTGTAAGGCATTAAGATATAAAAAATAATCCATTTCTCCCTTAAAGACATAAAGTTAATGTCAGCACTATGATATACACATTTAAATGTTATTCATTACCTTCGGTACATATGGATCCCAATCTATGTACCCTATATTATCCGTAGCCAATCGAGCAAAGAGATTTACTAGTTGCTAAAAGAAAAGAAAAGACAAGCTAAATAGACATAGTTGTTCTGAAATGTCAATTATGCTCTTTTAGCTTTTTTTTGCTTGCTTCTTTTCTTGAAACGGGTCTCACTATGTAGCTCAAGCTGTCCTTGAACTCACCATCCTCCTGCCTCAGCCTCCCAAGTGCTGGGATAACAGGTGTGTGACACCACACCTGGCTCATTTGTTTATTTCAATAATCATTAGCATAATTTAGTTTAAGAACTTCTAAATTTAAGCTCTGCTTCAGGATACTCACTTAAAATCAACTACAGCTAAAATGTACTAGAAAGGGAAATGACAAAGCAGCATCTACAATGCAAACAAAGGACATTATCATCCAATAAATGTGTCCAGGCCACCTAGAGCAGGTAGCAAAGAAAACAGTCACAGCTCATGCAGTTCACAATATACTCACACTCGTGGATAGTGAATAAAACCAAAATAAGTGACTACTTCTTTTAGAAAACAGTAAGGCAAAAAGGACTCAATTGTAGCATTGCTGATAGACCTGGAATTCACTATCTAGTCTCAGGGTGGCCTCAAACTCACAGCGATCCTCCTATCTACCCCGCGCTCCTCCTGCTGGGAATTAAGAAATAAAGGAGGAAAATGAATACTTACCCCCTCCCACTGTGGGAGATTTTGCACTGAAACCCAAAGGCCAATTAATTCATCAAACCAGAGTCTGAAGAAGAAAAATGTTGTTATGGATAGCAAGTGACTCTAAAAAGTGGTTCAAAGTCAGGGATCCTTTGCACTTTAAAATCTATTATTGATTGATTACTACACAACCTAGGAACAAATACTGAAATTTACAAACTTAATGGAATAAAGGAATATTGCCTGAATATTTCCCTTTCCTATGTATTTATGCTATAAAATGTAATCTCATCTGTTAAACTTCTGCTAACTGTTAAATAATTATTGTCCACACCTATGTAACAATGGTTATAATTTCCTCCTCCTGCCTCTCTCCATCTGTTTTCCTTTACTACCTGTTCTTACTAGTCTCCCTTTCTCTTCTCATTTCTTTCTTTTTTTTTCTTGCTGTGTTCTTTTGTTTTTCAAGGTTAAGGTCTTGCTCTAACCCAGGCTGACTTGTAATTCACTATGTAGTCTTGAACTCACAGGGATCCTCCACTTCTGCCTCCCATGTGCTGAGATTAAAGGCGTGCACCAACATGCCCAGCTCTTAAATCATTCTTATTTGGCTTGTCATATAAACATTACTTTCTTTAATTACAATCATATACTCAACTCTTTTAGCCTTCATAAACTATAATATGATAAATATCATCAATGGGTTTGCACTTTAGCTTATTACTACTTATTATATTTGCTATGCTCTAAATTTGTTAAATATACACACACTTACTTAAACCCTTTATGATGAAGTTCTGGAGGAAGGGAGGTAGGAAGAAATATTTCAAAGTAAGTGATGGCCTTCTGCATTGTTACATCAAAAGGGCACATTAAAGGCCGCCATTCTTCTAGCATTTCAGCTGTTGCATCTGCTGGAAAATATCTAATAAAAAGAAAGTTTCATGTATCTGGTCATGGGATAGAAACTCTACAACACTAATAGATGACTGACAAGTGAGAAAGGGAGGCTAGGTGATTAGTTCAGAGGTAGAGCATTTGCCCATCATGCATGAGGCCCTAGGGTGGTCCCTTAATAGCCAAAGAAAAAGAGAATACAGACAGGGGACTAGATTTCATAGATTTCACACATATTTGCCCACAATATGCAGAGTAATTTTACAAAACTAAATGTTCATCAAAGTAAATTCTCCTCTTGTCTAAACTTCCAAAAAATACTATGAAACTCAGATAAAACACTTAAATCACCTATAGAGTTAAATATGGCTATGTTTTTTGCTGTCTTTACACTAGGTAAAGCAACTGAAAAGGTCTTACATAAAAATCCTGTCCCATGGCTGGGAAGTTGGCTCAGTAAAGGCAACTTGCTTGCAAAGCCTGATGGCCCAACTTCAATTCCCAAGCCACCAAGGTAAACAGGACGAAAAAGTGCCACAAGTATCTGCAACTGCACTTTGTTTGCAATGGCAACAGACCCTGACACACACACGGTTTTTAAAAATCCAGTCTTGCCAGGCATGGTGGCATAGACCTTTAAGGAGGATTAGAGACCAGCCTGGGACTACTAGAGATTGCCAGGTCAGCCTGGGTTGATCCAGTCTATGTAAGAGACCAACAGCCCAGAAATTTCTGGGCACCAATCATTAACTCTCTCTCACTGGACCAAAGGGCACTCCTGTGTACTACAGGGGACTGAACTAGACAACCTGGTTCTACCGGCTCCCACATTCCCTAATTATGTGAAATGGCTAGGAACATCCCTAGGGATTAAGATTTAGAAACTTTAAATTTGAAGTACACATGTGTGCTCCCATTCATGTTCATTCTTTCTCCCTCTCCATGGCTAAAGAGACCACACACAATTACTAAATGCAGCTTAAGAACTATACAGTAAGCTGGGCACAGCAGCACATGCCTGTGATCCCTGTGATATACTTGAGAATCAGGAATTTAAGGTCAACCTTGTCCATACAGAGAATTTAAGGCCAGACTCTGTCTCAATAATAACTGAATGAATGAATGACAAAATAAAGAACAGCATTTAAGAAATTTGTATTCTTACTACAGAAGTTGGAAAACCCTTTCAAATAAACTTATACATAACATTAAATCTATCTTCATAAACCTATGATAGTTTAAAAATCATACTTTTTCTATGTGAAAAATGAAATTATATTCCTAATAATACATCTATTAAGCTTACAAAGCATTATGATGAGTCAAGTGCTTATGTAACTAATTTGAATTTAAAACAAAATCAAGGCTCAGCACTTGGAAGGCTGAGGAAGAAGGATCACCATGAGCTCGAGGCCAGCCTGGAATATGAGTTCCAGCTCAGCCTGGGATAAAGAAAAGAGAAAAAAAGAAAGAGAGAGAGAGAGAGAGAGAGACAGAGACAGAGACAAAGGGAGGGAGGGAGGGGAGAGAGGAGAGAGAGAAAATTTAAAAATAGATACTAGGTCCCTTATCTTCAAAAGCCTTCCATATCCCAGAATTACCCTTCCACTGGTTCCTTCCCTCACTGAGCTGTTGACCAAAGCGACTCATGAGATTCCAACAAGACAGAATTCTGTCAAAGCTCTTGAGTGCCCTCCCCAGGCCTGAGGCAAAACCCTGTTACTGAAGAAACCACAGACTGAATCGATCAGCATTGAGAAACCCTTCAACGTCCGAAATGGTATCCAGCCCCCAGAAGGCAGTTAGTGTAGTGCTGGAAGGCACTGCACAGGCTGCCAGGGGAACTGATCAACGACAGCTGGAGTAAACAGAGACCACTGACAGGAAACAAAATCTGTGGCCATGAGTAGGCTGACCACACCTCCTACTGGGAGGGAACAGTGATCCAACAAAGGAGCACTTGTGTAATGGAGGAACCTGGACCTGGGGGAGACAATCAACAGCTTTCAAATTCGACCAATTTTCCACTTAGTGAGGGGGACCCCTTGTCTGGAACTAGGGATTCAGGGCGATAGGCACCGGATCCCGTACTTTGGGCTCCCAAAACAAGATGCACTATGGGAGCGAGTGACAGGGAGGCTACTAAAAATAGAATCGAGGTAATCCAGAATTGTGTATATTTGTTAACCTACACTGATCTCACTCTCAGATGGAGATTGTGTTTGTATTTTTCAGGATGCAGCGAGAGAGCTGGGGCCCATCTAACCCTACCAACCGACCGTAGGCCGATAGCTGAGATTCTCTGGCAAGAGAGGAGCCACCACAGTCATATCGTGGAGGATCCAAATGAAACCCCACAGAGAATGACGGGATGAAAAGGGGCCCACAGCCACAGTCATTAAATCAACACAGGATAAGCCAGTGAGACAGAAACCAATGATTTCGACACAAAGACCCCTAAGCTCACAACCTTAAAGCAGCCTTAATACTCATCCACCACGATTCAGGGAACTTTGCGGAAGAGGGGGCAGAATGATTGTGAGAGCCGTGGTGGGGGAGATTATCCAGAGGCATGGCCAGGAGAACCTGGCTGAATTCTAGGCTATCCATGGTCCCCTGTCACAAAGACTGATCCAGACGACCCATAGAGGAGGTTATCCAGCGGTTTGGGGGGGGGGGGCAGCAGAGGATTGGGGATAACAACTCATTGTTTGCCCACTAAATATTGTAATTCATATGGACAATAAAAAATAGCATCTTAAAAAAAATAAATAAAGTCAACTGTTAGGAATGTAATAAAGATTAAAAATTTAGGATTGTTATGAATTACTGAAGACGCAGTAAATGACACGGTTCACTGACAGCATATGATTCAAATTAGATCTTATTCCTGTCTAAGGATCTTATTTCCTAAAACTACATTTGTCCAGGACTCAATATTAAGTGTCTGGCTGATTAAGTAACTAATGAAATAGGGCTTTCAATTCAAAAGGGCTTACTGCATCCATGTTAGAATCACCAGGTGACAAGGACAGGAAGATAACACAGGTCTGTAAGTGGACTTTAATTAACTTCTACCCATCACAAGAATATATAGTATTTAGAGTTGTGGGAATACTGTCTTGTGCTCAATGACTAACAATTCCAGAAACTACTTATACCTCTAGTTTCCTCTTGAAAGCACACTAAGGTGGGGGAAGTCGATAGAAAAAACAAGAGGCTTTATAAATTAAGAAGCTACTTACGGTCGGCAGCTTTTCACAAGTGTTTTGAGAACATTTTCTACAGAACTGGAGGAGAAAAAAGTCATTTGATAAATTAC
Source organism: Zapus hudsonius (assembly GCA_004024765.1). Lineage (NCBI taxonomy): Eukaryota > Metazoa > Chordata > Mammalia > Rodentia > Dipodidae > Zapus > Zapus hudsonius. The sequence continues at coordinate 5,302 of PVHP010000323.1, read as the reverse complement.
ATTGGAGCATTTTTAAGAACTCATCTAATTCTATCAACCAACATCTTGAAGATACACTTACTATTCAGCTATTACCCATCTACATGTAGTAACTAATCCTCATTGATGGAGACAGAATTGCAAAAGTTAACTACTTATACTTTCTTTTTAACCTAGACAACTTAATACCTCTTTCCTCCGGCCTCTTTTTGCTTGTTCTTTGCTATAAACAGAAGAAAACAGTCCTCTGGAAAAAGGTAAGTCATTTCAATCTTTACAGATTAGGGAGCAACCACTGCACTTAATACACAAGTAAACTCAGGGGCAGAAAACTTCAGATTTTTACTATAGTGCTTTTGCAACAAAGTAACAATACTAGACATAATAAAATCTGGTGTGCTTCTACTAGCAACTGCTACAAATGTTATTAAAGAGAGTTCTATAACCCTCCAAGAACAGTCATCTCTGACTACTTACAAAATGAAACACTGAGACTTATGACCTAACATATGGGTGCCTCAAGAGAATACAGAACAATTCACAAAATTAACTAAACCATGTTTAGAAAATGGCCAAGATGCAAAAGGTGAGCAGGTAGTAGGTGATTTTGAACTGGAATTCAAAAATAAAGTGTGACTATGGTAAAAATAATATTCTCTAAACTCAAGGGCAAAACAGGGAGGGTAGCAAACATTCGGATAGCGTTTCTACCTGTCACTATCATTAGGCTTCTGGAAATTCTAGTGTCTAGAGGCATGGTTTCTCTGAAAGCTTAAGAACTAAACTAAGAAAGATTCCAAGAAATACCACAAAGCCAACTCAATGCAAATAACCATTATGAAACATGAAAAGAAACTGTAATTTCATTATTTGGGAATAGCAGGACTCATTGACTTAAAATGACTCCAAGAAAAACTGATAACTCACTGGCTTTACATTACAATGTGGTGGCTGGAGGGATGGCATGGCCAGAGAGCCAACACAAAACATTTTTTGACCCCTAGAAAGGCTGTAATTTCTCATCAAAAAACCACGTAAGAAGCACAGTCTAGGGCTAGAGAGATAGCTCAGCAGTTAAGGCACTTGCCTCCAGTGCCTAAGGCCCAGGGTTCAATTCCCAGTACCCACATAAGCCAGACCCACAAGGTGGTAGCCCTGGTACGCGCTCTCGCTTGCTCGCTCTCCCCCCCTTTGCTTGAAAATGAATAAAATACTAAAAAGAAAGAAAAAGAAACCCAGACCAGTTGTCTAGAGGACAACTAAGTTTCCCTAGTTTAAAAAAAAAAACAAAAAAACTGACTTCTCTTCAACTATATTTAAAGCTCCCTGTCGGCAATGGCTAAGGATTTTCACTTCAGGAATATCCAGCATATTCAAACAAGGCTGTTTGTTCGTATATGCATACACATTCTTTCTTTTACTTGCAATAGTCAACATATGGTTTTTATCAAGGCAACAAACAGCAGCTCCTGGATCTTCTTGCAGTTTGGACTTAAGAACCAGTTACAGAACGAACAGACAGGGGTAAACAGCCACCCAGTTCCAGTCAATTTAAACAAAACACTTCAAAAAGTTAATTCCAGTGTAAGCTATCTTTCCAAGGAAACAATCAGAAGATAGATCATACTGTCACCTAATGCTGTCTTCATAGTAACTTCCCATTGATTTTGCTGGTTCTGTGGCAACTAGTTTGAAAAATGTTACTCAGAAAATGTGGCTGTTTTGTCTAGTTACCTTCACTGTTTAGAAGCACAGAAAGTTGTTTACACACTGATAAGTCACTTATCTCTAGGACAAGGGCTGCAGAATGGGATTTCATTCATCTAAATAAAGTCAATTCCAAGCTCTTACACACAGGCCTGTACCATTGGATTTATGCTTTTTATCCAGAAAAGGGTACAATCTCTCTAACCTGTGATATCTGTATAGTGACCTTTTGTGATTCTTGTAATCTCTCAAGATGAAGGGAACAATGTTTCTGTTTAAAAATAAAATAAAAGGTTAAGGCTAGATGCTACTAGATTATTATATTTCACTAATTTTTAGAGGGAGTGAATAATCACTACATACGTTCCACTTATTGGAAATTTATAATATGAAACTAATAATTTAAAATGCTAGTTTCTTTAATCAAAGGAATCCACAGTGACTAAGCTTTGAAGGGAGATTTTTTTGTTTTGTTTTGTTTTTTTGAGGTAGGATCTCACTCTAGCCCAGACTGACCTGGAATTCACTTGGTAGTCTCAGGGTGGCCTTGAACTCATGGCAATCCTCCTACCCCTGACTCCCGGAGTGCTGGGATTAAAGGCGTGTGCCACCACGCCCGGCTGAAGGGAGTTCTTAGGGGCAGAAAGATAAGTTCGTGAGCTCTATGGCTTCACGTGGGTTTCCCTCCCTGAATCTCGGGTTCCCTGGGATGGCACTAATGGCATGCTGTACTAGAAACACCAGAGGAAAGCTAACCACCTTAGCATGTCCTCTTAGTTTTATATTAACAACCATGAGAACGCTCAATTCCAAACCCTAGAGACGCAACTCAACTAAAATTTGATTTCAGAATAATTCTATTAGGTTTTCTCCATATATGAATTGGATAAATTGTAAAAGTGGTATATTTTGTATCAATGTTTTAATCTCCTCATAATTTAATGGAACTGCTGATATAATACTCTTTGTTCCCTAGGCATGTACCGATTGCTTCAGGTAGAAGTTGGTTATACCACCACTCTTTAAATAACCCATCACAAGTTAGTCGTTTTCCATCTCCTAGCTAATATTTTTCATGGCTAGGAAATACAAGCAAAGAGCTACTTTTCCTAGTTACGTCATTCAAATTAAGGTCAAGATAATTTTATGATAAAGGTGAAAAGTACAATATAATTTAGTCAACATTAACACTAGGTTATCATTAAAAGTTAAGTATTTCTCTGTGGCAAATGTTAAATGAATAATCCTCATGTAAAATGTGTATATATTACTTTAAAAGCTGATCAAAAGCTTGGTGTGGTGGAGCAAGCCTTTAATCCCAGCGCCCAGGAGACAGAGGTAGGAGGATTGCCGTGAGTTTGAGGCCACCCTGAGACTAGATAGTGAATTCAAGGTCAGCCTGGGCTAGAGCGAGACCCAACCTGGGGGGGCGGGGACACAGGACCAAAAACTGATCAAGGGCTGAAGAGATGGCTCAGCAGTTAAGGCACTTGCCTGCAAAGCATAACAACCTGGGTTCATTCCTCAGTACCCAAATAAAGCCAGATACACAAAGAGACACTTGCATCTAGAGTTCTCTTCCAGGGCTAGAAGTCATGGCGGCACCCATTCTCTCTCTCTCTCTCTCTCTCTCTCTCTCTCTCTCTCTCTCTCTCTCTCTGCTTAAAAATAAAAACTTTTTTTAAAAAAACTAACCAATTTAGGCTGGAGAGATGGCTCAGTGGTTAAGGCACTTGCCTATAAAGCCTAATGACCTGGGTTTGATTCTCCAGGACCCATGTAAGCCAGATGCACAAGATAGCACATGTACCTGGAGTTCATTTGCAGTGGCTAAAGGCCCCGACACGCCCATTCTCTCTCATTTTCCCTCTGCTTACAAATAAAATATTTTTTAAACACTGATCAATTTAGGCTGGGCGTGGTGGCGAACACCTTTAATCCCAGCACTCGGGAGGCAGAGGTAGGAGGATCGCCGTGTGAGTTCAAGGCCACCTGAGACTACATAGTGAATTCCAGGTCAGCCTGGACTAGAGCGAGACCCTATCTCAAAAAAAAAAAAAAAAAAAAAAAACTGATCAATTTGAACTATGAATTTTTATTGTTTTTGTTTCTTCTGAGTCAGGTTTCACTCCAGGCCCATGCTAACCCAGAACTCACAGCAATGCTCCTAACTCAGTTTCCCAAGTGCTGAATTAAAAGTGTGCACCACCATGTCAAGCTTTGAACTAAAAAATTTTTAAGTTGCTTTAAAAAGTTCAGTTAAAAAAAACTGCTATAGCAGAGACAACTTCTGAAAGAAATATTAACAAAAAGCAATCATTTACTCTCAAATAACAAAAAAATTCTCAAAGATAGTTTAAAAATGAATGCAATGCATTAGAAATCAGTAATCATTAATAAAGAGTATATTTTATATGATACCTTTAGAACAAAACATCTAGGCCCAAGGCCCAAGCTACTTTGTTTTTCTAGTGGTACTTCAGCTTAGGGATCCAGAGGTTCAAGCATGTAAGCCAAGAGCTCCACCCCTAAGCCACATCCCAAGTCCAAGGGCCTCATTCATGCTGAGCATGAGCCCTACCAATAAGCTATCCCCAGTCGTTCTCAAAACAATTTTGGATTCACATCAAAAGCCTAAAAAAACCAGGACATGGGAAGACAGCTGCTACATAAGCAGGAGGACCGAAGTTCGATCCCCAACACCTGCAGACATGGCCACCAGAGCCTATAACCCCAGCACTGAAGGAGGCTGACATAAAGACCATTCAGGTTCCCTGGAGTCAACCAGTCTAACCAAAAACAAGCTCAGTGAGAGACTGTCTCAGGGAAAAGTGAGAGAGGAAGATACCCTATATCCTCCTCTGGCCTTTACACCTATGTGCATGGGAAATGCACACCTGCACATACATGTGCATACATAATGCACACGGACAAAAATACACAAAACTCAATTCTGATAAAATAGAATTTTGTACACATAGCAATCTAAATGTAAATTATCTGTGTTTTTGAAAAAGTTCATATGCAGAATACTCCCACTTTTTGTTGTTGTGTTGAGACAGGGTCTCATGGACCCCAAACCTCTAGGTAGCAGAAGATGATCTTGAACTCTTAGTCCTCCAACCTCAGGCTCCTGAATGTTGGGTTGACTGGCACGTGTCCTTACAACTAGTCTAGGTGGCATGCAAGGCAGTGCTCCTCCAACTGAGCTCCGCCCTAGCACATCTCCCTCGTTTTGTGAGTAGACAGACTCCACATTATACTCTGCCTATATTCCTACCTTACAATATGCTAGTCACTGACAATATAAAGACTTACATGCATGCTGGGCGTGGTGGCGCATGCCTGTAATTCCAGCACTTGGGAGGCAGAGGTAGAAGGATTGCCATGAGTTCAAGGCCACCCTGAGACTACATGGTGAATTCCAGGTCAGCCTGGGCTAGAGTGAGACCCTACCTCGAAAAACAAAAAAGAGGGAAGAAATGTTAAGGTATTTGTTTCTCAGAAATCTATGGAATAGTAACGTGTGTCATAAATTCCCTAAATTTGTATTACCCAGGCATGGTGGCTCACACCTATAATCCCAGCATGGGCTACAAAATGAGTTCCAGGTCAG